>JANZXP010077866.1:0-10307 GCA_027576715.1 Erythroxylum flavicans
CCTACCTCAAAAGTCATAATGAGCTTTTTCCAATCATCCCTGGTTTCTCCCAGAGTGGATAACCATTTTAGTCCCAAAATCAAATCGGTACCCCCTAATGGTAAAGGAAGAAAATCTTCCACAATAGTCAATTCTTGCAACCTAGGAACCACCCTTTTGCACACCCCCATACCTTCAATTGTTTCCCAGACCCAATCACAACTCCATATTAGGAAGTCTCATGAATGGGAATTTGAAGAGTTTCCACTAGACTAGTGGAGATGAAGTTGTGGGTAGCCCCACAATCGATGAGCACTACAACCTCCTAGCTATGTACTTCGCCTCTTAACTTCCGGTTTCTAGGTTCTGACAATCTATCCAACAAATTTAAAGAGAGCTCCACACTATTCACAGCTTCTTCTATTGCTGTTACTCCTTCCTCCTCTGGTCCTTCATCTTCATCACCTTCACTGACTAGCATCACATTTACTTCTCGCTGCAGACAGTGATGGCCAAAGATCCATTTCTCATCACAACAAAAACATAAGCCTTGAACTCGTTTAGTTTGAGCCTCGGCAGGAGTTAATTTTCAGAACTTTGGTGGTGCAGGTAAGACTGGTGTTTTAGTGGTTTCTGGGGTGTTTTGTTTGTAAGGTGGGTTCAATGTCATAATTGGATAAGGTGTTTTGTTTATTGATGGGTTGTAGTTTTTATTTGGGGTCTATGTGATAGTTTTGTTATCATTTTTGTATTATATTGAAGGGGTTCTTTGTGGGCTTTGGAGTTAGGCGTTAGACCCAAGATCTGATTCTTTCGTTTGATTCGACCCACCGTATCTATGGTGTCTTTTAATGATCATGGGTTCAAGACTAATAATTCAGCCTTGATTTTCTCTTGCAATCCATTTACAAAGACAACAGCCATTGTTTCCTCTTCTAAAGCTCCCACAAACGCTGCCAAGTACTCAAATTAAGCACGATATTCTGCCACCGTTCCTTCCTATCTCATAGCAAAAAATCGATGGAGTAAATTCCCATCATGTAGTCCTACAAAACGTTGCAATATCTGGCCTTTTAGTTCTTCCCATGAAGAAAATGACTTGTTACGCTCCTCAAATTGTAACCATGCCCACGCTTCACCCTCAAAACACATGCCCACTACCTCTAACTTGTCACTCTCCGTCAACCGATTGATAGCAAAGTATTGTTCTGCTCGAAAAATCCATGAATTTGCTCCTTCACCATCGAACACCGGAAGCTCTAACTTTCTTGGGTATTTGTCTTTTTCCAACACTTTTTTAGCAATATCAAGGGTTTGGTTTCGTACGTCAATGGGGTTTATGGTATTGGTTTGGGTATTTGTTTTTGGTTTAGTTTTGCTGGGTGTTTGGGTTTTGGAAGTGCTTAAATCTCCAGGTTGTTGCTGGTTAACTTGGTTTTGTAGAAGAAGTTATAGGTTGGTTTGGGTTTCTTGTAGCTGGGCTATAATGAGAGCAAAGTTGGTATTCATGCCTTTGAAATTTTCTTCCAATTACTCTACCTGTGTTTCTATCCGAGTTTTTAGGTGTGTTGATTCCATGTCAATGTGGTCAGATTATCACAGGAGGATTGTGATGCTCTAATACCAAATTTGATAGAACATTGACTTAGTAAACTGCAAAGACAAAGCACTGTTATATTGGACTATAAAGGACAAGAATTTATGGAAATGAGAGTTTATAATGATAAGAAGAATTAATGACACCAGCAGTTTTGTGAAGTCTGCCTTACTTCTCAATCATCAAAACATTTCATCAATCTTCCCCTACTTTATTCTCTCTTTCTTTTTCTCTTATAAATGACGCATAACCAACTCAGCCTTATCTGGCACAACAACTTGACACAAAATAACAACTTGAAACCAAATGGACTCTGCCTATAGCATAATAGACTCAACAATCGTAACTGCACTCCTTGGTGATCACGCACAGAGCATGCCACCTCAGCCTCTATTCTCACACTTTATTCGTGCATCCCATTAGATTCCTTTTACTCACTATTTTTGGATCCTGCCCTTGTAAAACCTCTCAGTGTTTTTCTCTTGTAAACAATCTGGATCGTAGGACGTGGCCTATCAGTTTATTGGGCTACTCATATGGCCTTCCCAGCATGAGTAATAAAGAACATTGACAAGATCTTTAAAGCTTTCATATGGTTAGGATCCAATGTATCTACACGTAAAGTGGTAGGCTACTATTTGATGCATTAATTTGAGTCAATTGTGTAATGCTATGGGGTTGTGCTAAATTGCTATTTTTATATTATATTTAGATGTAAGAAGCTATTTTCGAAAAAATGGAGCAAAAATAAAAAAATAAAAACAACAGCAACTAGTGGACAACAAAAACGACACCAACAAGCAAGCAGAATGCACATCATCTGAAAGTTAAAAACACGTAAGCCATCGGTAATAAGAAGAACAAAACGACTATAAAAGCAGTGGCAAAACGTAGCAGAGGAGATAAAATGTAGAGAGCAAGGAGAAACACGACAACAAACCCAAAACACCATCAGCAAAGGCAGCCAAAATGACACAGCGGTGGGATGTAAAGAAGGGCAAAAAATGCACAACCAAAATGAGCCATAATAAAAAGACCTAATGTGAGCTTTTTGTTATGGATTATTATGTTGAACAGACTAAGTACCTTGGATAGGTTGAACTTCCTATCCATCTCCAAGCTCTGTTTACTATGTAAGCAAGATAATGAATCGAGATATCATTTATTTTTTGATTGTTCTTTCTCCAAAGAAGTTTGGAAAAAGATCTTAAATCGATGTTCCCCTGACTACTCTTATGACAGACTTACAGATGTTCTACTGGATATCCCACAGTTGCAGAAGACACAACATAAGAAGGATATCCTGTTACTATCAGTTTCTATATGTGCTCAGAGCATTTGAAAGGAAAGGAATAGCAGAAGTTTTAGAGATAAGGCAAACTCTCTAAGCTCTATTATTGACCTCACTACTATAAGCATATGAGAACAATTGGTCATCAACCAGTTTAATCGATACTGTAGCAGGAGATTGATACATATAAGGAGATTATAAACTAAATCCTATGCTTCCCTAAAACTCCTCTACTCATATAGGCAGAGGAACTTAACACAACTCAATAGATCAATATATGTAGATATGCACGCAGAGGAACCCAACATAACTCAAGAGTTCAACATATGCAGTTATCCCATCAAAGTATAAAGAAATGAAGAGAACACGTACCTGCTTGGTTAAACTTTAGGGGACATCAGGACATTCTGCTCCACACTACTCCAAGGAAGACCCCTGTAGAGATCAGAGCAAGTTAGCAAGAAAATGTTCAGATTGCAAAGGACATAACAGAAAACTTAAATCACCAGAAAGAATAGACTCACCTGAAATAGACCCCTCAAGGGCCAGCCTCCTCCTTGACGGATATTGACAGATTTGGCAAAGAACAACTCGAAAGTTAATTCTCAAATTTGGCTAAAGCGTTAGATAGTAGAAGAAGTAGCGAAGGGTATGAAAATGGAATAACTAACCTCATTGGTGCTCTCTGATCTGGCATGGAAACGTTAGATCAAACTTGAGTTGAGCCTTCTCACCACTGGGGAAGATGCAAAGGATAAATGTCTATGGAAAGCATAATCCCCTGTAAGAGGACTGAAGGTAGAGGGTACCTTTCAAGGCTCGCAGTTGCGAATCGATTGGAGAGCTTCCGGGCGTCATTAGCGGATTCAGCTCGCCATCACCAGCCCTAATAGGGGGTCGTCTAGCAGATTTGCAAAAGGGGAAGTTGGTTTTGCTTTATTAGGTTAGCGTCAGTTACTATAACATGGCGTCATTTGTCCTTTTGCATTGTTTAGCCATCAGATGTTTTAACTCTCACCGATGTCATTTGTCCATTTACATTGTTAGAACACGATGTTTTTTTGTCCATATGCTTAACACTAGCTGGTGTACTTCAAACTATTCAATGAAATTTTTAAATTTCTTAAAAAACATGAGGCGCATGGACAAAATAAGAAAAAGCAAAACGTAGACGTTGAAAGGATGAGACCAAAACGCACAATAGCAAGAGATAATAGGCAGACAACGAAGAATGGTTATATGCGTTGTTTTTTAGAAAAGAAGGTGTCTTCATGCCTATTTGGTTGAGCATTTGGAGAGTGAATAAGCATTTTTTTCCATAGCAAAAGTTGTTTTTAAGAAAAATGAGTGTTTGGCTGTAAAATGAAAAAAGCACTTTTGTAATAGATATAACTTTTTTGGCAGCTAAAATACAGTTTTTAAGAAACTCAAATTTGAAGCTTCTCAAAACAAGCACTTTTTCAGGTAGATTTTTCAAATCAATTAATGAGCCTATTTTTTGCTCCCTTTTATCCTTATGTTTTTCCCACAATTCCCACAATACCCACAAACACATCTTCACGTTTATTTTGAGATTTATATAATATTATTCGACTTTTTTTATATGTTTTAATATTTATTTTTGATATTAGTTTTAGTTATGTTATAATCCATAAAAACGATTTAGTTTGATATATTTTTATTTATGTTTCATATGATTTAAAATTATATAATAACTAATATATTGTGTTTTGCATATTGCTTAACATATTTTAAACAATATTTATATGCATAAATAATTTTATTACAAAATAAAATATAGTTAAAATTAAAAGTGCTTTTTATTTTTATGTTGTTAAATAGTTTATTATATAAAGCTCTCTCAAAAAAGCTCTTTTTTAAATGATAGCCAAACAGTCAACTAGTTTTATAGAAAAGTTCTATTGATAAAAGCTCTACTGACAAAAGCTCTATTGATAAAAGCTGATCCAAGCAGGCACTTCGATTGAGAACAATGGACAGCTCTTCAAGGGACGTATCAAATGAAGAAAAGAAAAGAGACATAGGTGGCTGGAGCAAAAAAAGGAAAGCAAGCAGCTGAGGGGAGAATATACGCAAGTTTGGAGCTTTTGGCTCTAAACCTTGGTTTTTCTTCTACTTTTCTTTGGTAAACATAATTTTATCTTTAACAATTCTCATGTGTTCTTTAGTTTTTATGGCTTGTAACAAAATTATTTATTCTAGTTAGAAGATTATATTGAGGCCTTAATTCTATAACATTGTGAAATTTAATTGTTGATATCTGTCTTATATATTCCTGAGTATTTATTTATTCTCTAAATTTATTGTCTATGATTGTTTTAGGATTTATCAAATAAAAGGCCTATATTTGATAATCCTAGAATAGTTGATAAGTAATTAGAACTGCAAATTCGTAATTGTGTTTTTGAACTAATAAAGTGACAATTGACATAATTTTATCACCTCACAAGTAGTTTAATCTGTGTTATGGGAATGAATAATCTAATCTAAATGAACTCAGTTGTGTGTTTATTGGCTAGAACTGTGTCTCTCTAGATCTTAATGTTGTCAAAAAATTAAATCCTGTTAGGCAATTTATGGGGGTTGTCTTTCGATTGGAGAACTAATTAATGGGCATACTTTAATTATCAAAAAATTAAGGAAAGACTGGTTATTTAGAGTATTCGCCAATAACTATAACCAGTTTACTTATGAATATATGAGTTGATTTTTACATCGATGATCAAGTAACGGAATTAAAGTGGAAATACATTAGTTGGCTAGAAGCATTCTCCCTTGTTTAGTTTCTTAAATTTATTTACATTTTTTTTCTTTTGAATTGAATTATTGTTAGCTTATTTTCATCAGTTAAAACCACCAATTTTACTATTTATTTATGTAAAAGAGATAAATTCACCTGTGGAGATCATCCCTACTCGCTCTATACTCGTATTTAATGAATTAAGGTGATTCATTTTTGTTCGTTTGACACCCACCAAAATTTGGCGCTGTTGTTGGGGGCTGGTGTCAATTGATTTATTTCTTTTATTTTTGCTTTTTATATTTTCCTTTATTTCTAGTTTATACCTCATTCTTCTCGCACAGGGGAACTAATTTTTGATTTAGAGGTTGAGAAGACAGATCGTTAATTAAGAAAGGAAACTCAACAATGAGCCACCCAAGCATCATCTTCATCTCCTCGTTTGAATTTGGAAATTGATTTAACTGACTATCTTAGTGATTCTGATAGTGAGTTTGAAGAAGAAAGTAAGATGGCAGGAAATCAACCATCATTGAGAGATTTAGCAACTCCCAATGTAGACCAAAACTACTATGCATCACATTCCTTATCATCGAAGGTACTTTTGAATTAAAATATGGTTTAATTCATTTCTCCCTATCTTCCGTGGTCTTGAAGGTGAAGATCCACATAAATACTTAAAGGAATTTTATGTAGATTATTCGACCATGAAACCACATAATATTACATAGGATCAAATCAAGATGTGAGCTTTTCCATTCTCGTTAGCTGACAAGGCAAAAGATTAGTTATACTACTTGATGTCTGAGTCCATCACCAGTTGGAACGAAATGAAATGGCAATCTTTGGAAAAAAATTTCCTAGCCTTTAGAGCTGCTAATATACGAAAAGACATATGTGACATCAGACAGTACAATGGAGAGAACTTGTATGAATATTGGGAGAGGTTCAAATAGTTGTGCGCTAGTTTCCCACAACATCAAATTCCTAACAGCTCCTCATCCAATATTTTTATGAAGGACTTTCCATTAATGACAGAAACATGATAGATAATATAAGTGGAGGAGCACTAGTGAACAAAGTTATCGATGAGGCTTGTAGTTTGATATCGAACATGGTTGTTAATGCACAATAGTTTGGCACTCAACAGGAAAGTGTCCCACGAAAAGTCAACGAGGTAAATGTTGTTTCTAATGATCCAAGAATTGATGCTCTAACATCTCTAGTTGAAAAGTTAGTTGCAGGATAGTTACAACAAATGAAGGCATGTGGAATTTGTTTTACTTCAAGCGATCCCATTGATATATATCCTACTCTTCAAGAGGATTTCACTAAATAAGTTAATGCAGTAGTTAGGCTTAAGGTGGTTGTTGAAATCTTGGAAGTCTATTTGCATAATTGAAATTGGGATGATCCCTCTATCCTAGATTGTATGTGTTGGAGTATGGGTTGTATCTTGTTTATGGTTGTCTAGGAAATCCTCCAACTGTATTAACTTGTTCAATGGAATCCTCTTAGAGTGTAGGATACATATCAGTGAGACGGCCTGAAGTAGAGCAAATTTTACATGCCTTCACTTGTTGTTACTGTCCTAAAACCAACTTTTCAATGAGAGATGTTAGAGCATCAATTCTAGGATCATTAGAAATAACATTTACCTCGTTGACTTTCCTGGGGACACTTTCCTGTCAAGTGCCAAACTATTGTACATTAACAATCATGTTCCATATCAAAGTAAGTGCCTCATCGAGAGTTTTGTTCACCAGTGCTCCACTTGCAGTATCTATCATGTTTCTGTCATTAACGGAAAGTCCTTTATAAAAATATTAGACAAGAAGCTGTTAGGAATTTGATATTATGGGCATCTAGCACATAGTTATTTGAACCTCTCCCAATATTTATACACGTTTTCTCCATTGAACTGTCTGATGCCATATATGTCTTTTCATATATTAGCAGCTTTAGAGGTTGGGAAAATTTTTTCTAAAAACTGTCTTTTTATTTCGTTCCAACTAGTGATGGACCCAGACGATAAGTAGTATAACCAATCTTTGGCTTTGTTAGCTAACGAGAATAGAAAAGCTCACATCTTGATTTGATCCTCTGTAATATTCTGGGGTTTCATGGTCGACCAAACTACTTGAAACTCCTTCAAGTGTTTTCTTAGATCTTCACTTGCAAAACCATGGAAGGAAGGGAGTAATTGAATTAAACCAGATTTTAATTCAAAAGTACCTTCTATAGCAGGGAATGTGATGCATAACAATTGTTGGTTCATATTAGGAGTTACGAAATCTCTCAATGTTAGTTGATTTGCTGCCATCTTACTTTCTTCTTCAATCGGTGGTTCTTTAGACTCACTGTCAGAATCACTAAGATAGTCAGTTAAATCAATTTTTAAATTCAAACCAAGAGATGAAAATGATGCTTAAGTGGCTTGTTGTTGAGTTTCCTTTCTTAATCTACAAGCTGTCTGCTCAACCTCTGGATTAAAAATTAGTTCCCTTGTATGAGAAGAATGAAGCATAAACCATAAACAAGGAAAAATATAGAAAGCAAAAATAAAAGAAATAAATCAATTAACACCAGTCCCTGGCAACGATGCCAAATTTTTGTGGTTGTCAAATGAAAAAATAAATTACCTTAATTCACTAAATATGAGTATAAAGTGAGTAGGGATCGTCTTCAAAGGGAACAGTGAATTTATCTCTTTTGAAAAAAATAAACAGTAAAATTGGGGGTTTTAACTAATGAAAATAAATTAACAATAATTCAATTATGAAAAACTATAGGAGTGTATTAGTTTCACAAACTCTTTGATTTACTACTGTCATTTCTAGCACAATCAAAAACCAAAAAAATTAAACACATCAAAATAAATTAACATCGATTTTTGTTAATGCAGTTTGGCACACCTTATCTACGTCTATAAGGCCCTCACCTAACTTAATTCTTTTACTAACGACAATAGTTTTATACCGATATCACTCATCCCTTAAAACTATCCCTTGTCTTCACAAACTATGAAAAATTTCGCACCCAATAACATGACTGACTGGTGTTAACCTCAACAAAGGATTTTTCTTAACAATCTTTTAATGAAAGAACACCAAATAAATAACTCAAGTGGTTAAAAAAATTCAACATAAATAAAAACACTTGAGAAAGAACAAAAAAACAACTCCCCTATAGATTCAGTTCCATCGAAACAGGATTGAAAGTTGTCACCATAAACTAAGGGCTGATCTACACAAATATCGGTATTAATTCACAGCTGCAGGATGAAAACACCAAGTATGACAGCCCACGCAAACAACCTACTCTAAGATGTTGTAGTCACAAAGAAATTAGTCAACAATTATCATTCACTTGCGACAAACCCAGACAAGACAAAGATCAAACCAAAACAAGGCAAGGAAGAAATCATGCAAGAACCATCACAAAATCTGCAATTCATTAACATTTTCCTTCAGCCTATGACAACACCTTAAAAAAATGATGACTCACGCACACCATAACACACTTTTAACTATCTCCAAATTTTTTTCTCACCCAGCAATGTAATATACTCATTCACCATAAACTAACCCATACCAAGATGAGGACCAAGTCCCACGCAAGCCTCCCTAGAAACAGTAAATAATTAGATCAAAGACAGCACCATTCACTAAACCATTCATCGTTAACATATCCTAGAAAACATCACATGTGTCATTGTTGTGGTCTAAACAAAGTAATACAAATCAAATTATATCTAAACCAAACTAGAGGCAAGTGTATCTCGTCAACAAGTAATATAAAACGGTAAGAACCGGATATTGTACCCAAGGGATTCCAAAGTACAAGAAAATTAAATTAAACGATGAAAAATTACTCAGACGATCAATAATTGATTGATTTGAAAATAAAATAAAATAAGTGAATTAAGGAAATAAGCCTGATGCAAAATATGAACTAAATGCGAATAAACTGAATCAAATGACCAAAATTGGCTAAGGTGTCAAATTTTAATTGCAATAGGCACTAAACTTGTAACTGTGGATTGATTTAGGAGTTACTTTACTTAAGCAAGTTAAACCTAATATTCATAGGAATTCCTTTCTCTTTTAAATCCAAGTTACCTACTTGGTTCATAGATAATTCGGAATAAAAAGAAAACATTCAATGCAATAAGCCTAAAATTAAGTTCATTAATCTTAGGTATCCTCATACAAGATTCTACGGTTGGTCTACGCATTAATCTCAAATATGTCACTTGATCGATTTTCCAATAAATTAAATCCCAATTGTTATAACATTCAATTATCTAAAGCCTTAATATAGTTGATCAATCTAAATTAGGCTAAATATGCATTCAATCAAACAAATAAAACAATAATTGTCCTAATCCAATATCAATCCTAACCTCAACCAAAGAAAACTTACACATATTCGCCAATGTAACATAAATCATGGTCATGATATATAATTGCATTGATTAAATCCACAAAAATTAAGCAACTATAAGGACATCAAGCTAGGAAGTAAAAAAAACTAGACATAGGATTCTGGTAATTAGCCAAAAGCAAATAAAAGAAAGAAAAAAACAATATCCAAGGCCAATGAAAATTAAACACCAAGAGAACAAAATGAAGGAATAAACTAAAACTAAGAATGTCGAATGAGTGGCCTTCAAGAGC
>JANZXP010077907.1:0-10304 GCA_027576715.1 Erythroxylum flavicans
TGGAATTGAAAGGTTGAACTTGGAATTTAAAATGATTGTTTAATTAATGTGATAAGGGTTATGATCTGGTATAAGATTGTGTTAGTGGATTTGAGATCAAAATTTCAAGATGGTTATGTGTCTATAATTCTGAATTGGTTAAGAACGTACGTATGAAAGATGAAATAAATGATAGTGATATATGTAGAAGTTCTTAACGTTATGTTGACCAGTTATTATGAGTACATATCTGATAATATGGTTACATTAGCGAATAATGTGATTGAGCACATATGAAATCTATATTTGGATATGGTATAGGAGGTAATCTATGATCCATATAGTTAAAATCATGAGATGAATCAAAGTAATGCAATGGAAGTATGGGATTAGCTGGTTATGTTGAAAGGTAACTACTATGGAGAAGTAACTTTTGAATAGTCGTAGAATAGAGGTTGTTCAGAATTAATTGCGATTGAAGTATCATTAGCATGAGATATTAATTGGTGACCTGTCGAAAATACATTTCTATATAAGATGTAATGATCTTGATGGTAAATACTAAAATATAAGAGTAAATGAATATGCCTCTTGTTTCATTGAGCTTTATTATAAAGAATATTCTGATCATGTAAAGTGTCACAGTAATTGATTTTATTGAAATATGAGATGTTTTATCGAATCATATCACGTAAATTAAATGTTCGATTTCTAGGAATGAATGACTATTAAACAAATCAAAAGTGACTATTGGAATCAGTTAGACATAGGACTCAGGCATAAGAAGTTGAATATGCTATAGAGAGTGCATGAATTTTGTTTAATGTAAAGCAACCTACCTATATTATTAGTTTTATGAATTTGAGGTTATGTTGTTGTTATTATTAAAGGAACTTAGGTCTGATCAAATTGAAATGTGAAAGCGATTGTAGATGATAAATGCAAGTTGATGATTGCATATGACATGAAAATTGATCTGTAGTAGAATTTGCACGACTCAAGAAAAATAGAAGAGTTAAGTGGATCAACGCTGAAGAGATATGGAATAGCAAGTAGCAGATAAAAGTGTTTTGATAGTATCGTATCACCTTGACGAGGTGTGTTAAAGTTTGGTAAAAAGGGCAGTGAAACTACAAGAAACCTGAGATATATTGAGGAACCAATTAAGATAGTAGGATATTTGAATAAGCAACTAAATTGAGCGATTCTGCTAGATATAGTCGTTTGGAAGAAATCAATTGAGTGAAGAAGCTACTTGGGAGATTGAGGAAAACATAAGATAGCATTACCCCCATTTGTTTGATCACTCAGGTAAGAATTTCGAAGACGAAATTCTTTAAGGGGGAGAATTGTTGGACCCAAAACTTTTCTTGGAAGTTAGAATTATTAAATGAAAAATTGTTGGTGTTTAGTCATGAGTAAAAATTAGAATTCTTGAATTGGAAATTTTTGGAGTTTATTTATGAATATTTTTAATTACATATGGATGTATGGATTAAAAGGAAGAGTTAGAATTAAGTTAAGGAGTTAGAAGACATTAGATTAGATATGGAAGGGTAAGTTTGGAAAGTTAGAAGTTGTCTTAAGATTTATAAGAAAAGAAGGTGAAGAAAGTCGTGTAAGAAAGAAAAAAGAGAGAAGTCGTAGAAGAACCTAGAAGAAACTAGAGAAAGAGGAAGAGAGTCGTGTAAGGGAGAGACATGTTTGAGAGGTTAGGAAAAAGAGAGAGTTGTGTAAAATAAGAAAGAGAGAGAGAGAGAGAAGAAAAATGTAAAAAGAAGTAGAAGAAGAGAAGCAAAAACTGAAACAGAAAAAGAAGAAGAAGAATATTCAGCTATGTTTATAGGTAATCTTTATTTATTCTTCTTGTTTTGATAGAAAAAGAAAGTAGAGAAAATAGGTTATGTGCTGAAAATAAAGAGAGGAAGAAGAGGAACAAGAGATTTATGTTCTTAGATTTTTTTATGAACTTTTAACTAGATCTTAGTTCTTCTAGTTAGATAAACTAAGAGTAGATTAATTCTAAGCTTATTTTTGGATAATAGAGCTTTATGAAAGTTTTATTCGTGTATGTTGATTGAATAAAAATATGGTTGTTTGAAGGGAACCAAGAAAGTTGAAGGCAAGAATAAGAGGAAAGACAAGTTTAAGCTTGGATTTATAAGTAAATAGGTGGGTAATATGTTTATAGTCGTTATGTTGATGAGATGAAATTATTTACTTGTATATGTATTTAAACGTTTGCTTTTATTCATTGTGAATGTGGGAAAAACAATCTGTGATTAAAATCATGTTTGCTTTGTAAGAATTCTGTTGCTTTGATGTTAATGAAAAACAAAAAATTTAAGAAGCATAAAAATGTGAATTTTATATGAAATATGTAAGCATTGGAAAATTTGCTTGTGTGGGTAAGAGAGATACCATTCTATTCGTCACATGCACATTGATTTAAAGCCTTCTACCGACTACCCGCTTATGGCACATGATCTTCGAAAAATGGACTCATTCTGTTCATGATGTAAACTTCGGTTTTGTCATTCTATTTTATGGGATTCTCTTGAGCTATATTGTTTGTGCATTTCATTATCATTTGCTGAGCATGATATATGATTGAATGCTTTGTTTTAATGGTTGAAAACAAATACATGATATGATTTATGTGATAGCATATTTTTTTTATGTGTTTTGTGAGCTGGAATTGTGGATATGTTAAAAATTTCTATATTAAGGTGATATATATGTATGTATATGTGCTTGATTGTTTGTGGCTCGTCACCGATGGCTATAAATGTATTAGCCACTGAGTTTCGCAGCTCACCCCATCATTTTCCACTTCTCAGGTGCAAGAATCAGCAGATCAATAGTGAACCTTGCAAAACTTTGGCAAATCTCCAAGAATTTCCATCTTTTGTAACTAAATTAGTTTGGATCATTTTTGGTAGCTTTAAAAGCATATCAAGCATGAGCATACATATTGTATTTTTTTGTATTATGCTACTGATGAGGCTTTTGTTTGTAACTGAAGCAATGTACATACTCTATTTTTTATTTGAGAAATGAATGACAGTAAGAGTTAGAAGAAATATTCATCTGTTCATGTCCAAATTCCTCTTCCGATAAATTGCTATATTTTTTGTTGGAAATAAAATGGATAGATGTTGAAGACTTTTGAATAGATTTTTCTGAAGTAAATTGTTTTAATGGGAGTTTTGTATGTATGGATTGTTTTGTTGGTTTCGGGTCTTTTGGAAATTGTATAGAAGTATATATGGATAGCAAAAAGGAATAAGGGAAAAAAGGGGATAAAAATGTGTTCTGAAAATTCAATGAATAAACTGTATTGATCTAGGCAGAATTAGACAAAATTGTTTACGTGAAAGTTGTATCTCTTTCTCTTAGCTTTCTAACAACATAAAGTTTATAATTTTTGGATTTCGAGATTGAAAGTTATGATAAATTGAAGTAGAAGTGTGTAGTCACGAATGTCACGATCGTGCACAAGCATGATCGCGATGAACCGCAATTCCTCCCTCTCACGACTGTGACTTTTTGTTGTCATGCCTGTGACTTTTGCACTTTATTTATTTATTTATTTGTTTGTTTGTTTATTTGTTTTTACTCCCACCAAGAAATTAATTATTTTTATCCTGATGATAATTATATATATATACACTTGTATTTAAAAATCTCCCAATTTTGGCGTCTTGTCGCCACGAAATAAGGACCGAGACCCGGGGCCAACAATGTTACTGTTCACTTACCTTGTTACTATGCTTTATGTGACAAATTAATATTTGGTTCCATTCACTATTCACATTTTATTCACGCCTCTTGTCTCTATATTGTCATTTTCTGCTGCTCCTATACGTTGTTGTGCTTTTTTATTTCTTGCCCACGACATCATTTCATCTTTCCCAGCAACTGCGTTTTGCTCCTCGTTTGATGGTTGTGCATTGTGGTTCCTTGCTCCATCCCACTTTCCAGCCTTATACATTTAATTCACGTGAAGAACCATGCATAGCTTATGCACAGCTCACAACTTCGTTTTATCATTCCTGTTGAGCTCTGGATCCATGGAAACAATGGTATGACAACCAAGAATGTGGAAATTCCAATACCAGACAAGTAAATGAAACTAAAAGGCACTGAGAATAGAAAAGGAAGAGGGAAGCACAATTTAGTAATCTTTGGGAAGCTAATAATAGAAGGCATGTAAACAGTTACCTCCCTCTTTGGTTTTTCATAAAGTTTGGTGCTTGCTTTAGAACTCAAGTGGTGTCTCTAAAATGAACAAAAATTAAGTATTTAAACACAACAATAGGATTGAAAAGACATTGAAATGTATAAGAAAATATAAGATAATTCAATCCTATCACTAAGAGCTTATAGATAGCAAATTGGTATAATCAAAACATAAGTAAGACCTATATTAGATATAAGGCGAAGATAGTGGTACTAAAAAACACAAGAAAACTTGAAAGGTTATTAATGAATTAAGCTATTTTCTACTCCTTCCAAGTTCTTCAAATTCTAGTTGAACTACATTTGTATTTTAGCTCCTATATAAACCTTATTAGTTAAGAGAATTTCTTTGATCCAATATATCGTTCTAGTTGTAAATTCATATTTGTCGAAGTTAATTCTCTTATGCAACTTATTGTTTCTTTCATGCCAAAGAACAGAAATACAATATATGAAGGCTGCTATAAGAAAACAAGCAGCCTACCCCATTCTTTTGATTCTATAACTGAACCATTGGACAATGAAATGCTAGTCTCTCTCATTGTAGTAGAGATGTAGAAGTTGTTGAATTTTGGACCATAAAAATTGAGAGTAGGAAAACTAGAAAAAGAGGTGAGCATTTGTTTTAGGAACTTATTGACAAAGTAAACATAAAAGATCTAGAATGTCAATCAATCCCTTATTTTCAATCTCTATCTAACAACTGATCATCTTGAAAAAGAAGCCTTAAGGATCAAGGTTTTAGCCCACACTGGATCATATATATAAGTAGTTTAATTATAATAAAAGCTGACCATATGAAATTTTAGCTCTAGTTCTTTGCATATATAATATCCTTAACCTTAACAAAGGGTGGAATCCTCAGCTTAAAAGCATTCAACTCCTTCCTAAGTTGTAGAGGACCTAGATTACATGTATTATCAAATAGAACCAAGTTTGCATAATGTTAACTATCATACTTTTGAATGAAGTGCTCAGTTAATCCTTTAATCTCAGCATTTGGATCAACCTTTAAAAGTGGTCTTTGCTAATAAATGTCACTTCAACGAAAATAGAATTTAAGTATATGAGGCATTAGGATTCTAATCAAATATCAATTAAGCTACCTAATAGAGATTGGATTCAACTTTACCAAAAGTAGCTAGAGTTCAATTTATACTCTAAATAATGATTGCTATAAAAAGAAGATGCAATAAGATAGTTCTTATAATCACTTTTATTAAGCAAAATTAGTGATTTATTTGTATACTTAACACCCTTCAATTAACTGATTTAAGTGATAAAGTGTTTATCAGTAACACTCCTATCCTGTTTAGTATTTAATTTTATAGGCTTGTTGAGTTGAGATCTTCCCCCAAACCTACCATAAATTTAGTCTACATCATTTGGTACTATTTGTAAGAACTTGGGTGAAATCTATAATATTTCTACTTAAGAAAACCTTAAAAAATAGTTATCACCACCTTAAGAAAGAATAATGGAAAATAGTGAAAGCAACCTTTCTATTAATGTCATTAGAACAACCAACAACCCCGAAGCCTCTCACATTTATGAACATCCAAAAGAATAAGTAATAGAAATTTTAATATTATGAGAAAAAGTAAGATAACTACTAAGGAAGGTAGCAAATGTACTCTACTACCGAGACTTACATCTCATAACCACCATCATAGGAACCTTCTATGCCTGCAATTTTACTTCCTAGGAACACATCCCATGAACACCATTATAGGGAGGACATCCATACCCATCAACCCTACACCTCAGAAACACATCCTATAACCACCATCAAGGGGAGCATGATACACACTCTATATCCCTACTCTCCTACCAATCAAACATGAAACATGGGGATAAAACTTATATCCGACAATCCCTTAGTACATAACATCTTACTAGAGCAACTATTAATTGGTTTCAAGATGTCAACCTTGGATACCTATGATGATATATATGATAATGTCGACCATATAAGCCGTTATAGGAAACTTATAGAATTCTTGACATAAATGCACAATAAAATATAAAAACCTTATTTTCCACCGTGATTGGAGTAGTAAGATTATAATGTTTTTACTTTTCTCCTTATCTTAATATCTACTTCCTAAAAACTAGTTATAAGATTTGCATTACTCTTCGTAAAAATAAATGTAGTTTTTAGAATTTGATATACTTAATATTAATAATGAAAATGGTAAGGTCTAAGATATTATCTCCAATGCTTTAGTTTTGAAGATATCTAAATCCCCATTCTCGATGTAGAGATAGCAACAACAAGTTTCTGAAAGGACTCAAGTCCTGCTAACCCTTGTGGAACTCAATGTAAAAAAAGCAAACTTAAAGCTTTAAAAAGCTGCATATTAAGAAGTAAAAATATATAGATGTGGAAGATGCTTAATGTATTATAAGAAGCTGATTGAAAATATTTTACTTATAAAGATTTGTAAGTTTTAACCATAAGTACATGGTGTAAGTGTAGCTAGCACAAGCAAGTATAGGTTGATCCCATGAGAATTGTAAGTATTAATATTAACCTTTTCTGTTATCTAACTGTCGAATTAAATTGTGAATTCACATGAAAATTAAAGATAGCAGAACTAAAATTATCACAATAATGAACTAAGATAAAGAAAATACTATGAAAAGTCAATATCAAATTAGTACTTAGGTGATGAATCCCCTTAAAATATCTTCAAAGTAACCATTTATCATGCAATTAAACTATTGATTATTGGACTGTGAAAATATCTTAAAACTAACCCTTTATCATGCAATTAACCCTCTTTCAAGACTATTAGCAACTAACCCTCGATTGATTTGTGAATTTCACTATTATGTTTGAACCTAATCCAGAGGATTTATGTCGACCTATATCTAGGTTTGCATGTAACTCCTTCGAATTATGATAGATCTATTCACACAAAAATTTAAGATTTAATTTTGTTTGGTCTTTTCCTTAGTCATTAAACTTGTAATTCCTTATAAAGGATTATAAGAATAGTTTGATATAGGCATTGGTGCAAGTTAATCTCCATTAGTTATGCAAAATATTGTTAAAGGGGCTAAGAAACCAATGAACAAAACTGTGGAGACAAAATTGCATTCAAACTTTCATTTTGCTATTGCATTTATACTTTATAGAAAGAGAAAAACATTAAAGCCTTTTAAGATTTAAATTAGAAAACTAAAAAATTATATTTGAGATTCATCCCCAACGTGGTTGATTACATAACTCCCCTATCCAAATTATTGAGGAATAATCCACTACTTTGGAGCAAAGAATAAACAGAAGATATCCAACACTTAAAATAAGCATATTATAATCCACTTCCTTTAAAGATTTCTACAAAGGCCAACACATTCTTTAGACATATGCTAGTGACCATTATTGGGGCGCTATATAGATTGAAGGGATTAATGGGCAAAGACATTATTGTGGCCATGCTAGTGGTCAGTTCAAGGATTCAAAAAAACACTATTACACCATCTATAAAGAAATCTTGGTAATAAAATGGAGCATCGAAAAATTCAATTTCCACCTCTACCCTAATCATTTTCTAATTGAGATGGACAACACATCTTTTCCAAAGATCCTCTAGCCTATCAAGAAGATATATCCTGATAGCCAATCACTTCGTTGGCAAGATTGGTTTTGATATTATAAATTCACTACCTACCATATCAAATGTCACTATAACATTTTTGCAGATTTCCTCTCTCGACTAAGGAAACCAATCCAATTACTCTCTCTCACTCATACTTAAAAATCCAATTCCTCTCATCCTTTCTATCATGGGATTTCCTCAGTATGCTAGGATTAAAAATCCTTCCCTTTAATCACTAAAGCTCCTTCAACCACACTAAATGACATTTCTATTCTTCTTCGAAAAAGCTTGTTTTACTACCTCCATCTTGTTCTCACAACTCTGCACATTCCACCACATCCCCATCACTTTGATACAGTAATAACTTATCAGATCCTCTACAATCTTTATGATTCCTTTTTTGATCTAACAATGTGGCACTTGCGGGCTTTATCTACCCAGTATGCATGCCCTCTCTCCTTTGCATGTGTAGAAACATCTTGCTAATCCAGCTAATGCTAGCTCTCTCTTATGGACATTCCTTGAATGGTTTCAACCTCTACCTAAATGACCCATTCAACTTGCACGTATCCTTAATATATATCAGTTATGGGATATTCTTTTGTCTGATCAAAAATCTTAGTCTATCTTTATCATCCACCACCTATATAGCTTGATTGTAACTAGATATATTTGTGTTATTAATCACTTCTAACTTTGGCGCACTTTTAGTGATAGGTAAAAATATCAGAAATACTTGCTAAGTGATCTATATCATTTCTTAGATCACCTAAATCATCATCCAAAAATCACCAAGACAACTATGTGTATATTTCTAGGTCTATACCCAAGAGACTTTGCTCTTTAGGAGCCCATTTCTCTAATTTCTAGATATTGGTCCTCTATTGACCAATTTGCTTACATTGGTTTTAACATTATGGTGGGAGAACTACAATGTCCACTTGGCTTTGAACCAAGCAACATTTTGAAAATGAACGAAGCTCCATAGCTCACTAGCCTAAACTATCTAAGCCCAAACTCCCTGAACATTTCCAAGATGCCCAAGATATATGGCCTCCAGTTTGGACTAAAACAGAAATAGTTTATTTCCATAAAGAGCTAGAAAAAATAGATGATGAGATATATGATTTTGATAACAGTGGTGGACCTCGATCTCTTTCTACACCTCTCTATTGATATATTCCTTTTTATCTTTAAGAATATTATTGGGATCCAGCATTTTCAATAATTCTTACTTTTATTATGAACTTTTGTCTTCTAGTTTGAATTATTGTAGTTTGTAAGGATCTTTTGTAAAAGTTGTTTGTCCTCATTTCCCTTGCTTAGTCTATCAAAGCAAGGTTTTCTTTAGTTGTAGATCATCGAAAAAATCAACAAAAATGATGTGTGTTTTATATTATATGGCTTCTTTCTAAGTTCTCCTTCTTCTGAAAGCTTGATTCTTGAACAATGTAACTGTAGTCATAAAGAAAGACAAGTATGCTCTACATTTGTCTCCTCATGAGGATCCTGTGTATCAGAAAGCCTTGGACTATAAAATCCTATTTGAAGTCTAAAGCTAAACAGGAGAAGATCGATTAGTTTAGATTTATAAAAGGCAGACCTTGAGAATTGATATCCAAATAGAGAAGAAGGACTTGTGTGTTGACTAGCGTATATTAAATCTAATCTACAGTCAATCTTTGTTTATCTTTGATCTCTTATGAAAATCTGTTATATAACTCACCAAACTAGAATATAGGCTGGAAACTTATAATACAACTCCCTTGAGGCTTATTGGTGAAATATTTCATAAGCTTAGGAGTCATAGTGAGAAGGGTCTTTCTCCATTCATATGGTCTAACAACACCACATACTTTTTTGGTTTCTGCCATCTCCATATGTCCTCTGACCAGGAGTTGCCTGGATGGTATCTTTCTCTAGTATTGTATAAGATACGAAAGTATATATTCACTCATCCGTTGTCTAGAGGTTATAGCCCATAGATTAAAGTAGATGTGCCTTATAGAGAATCCCCTTACTCATTAATGGTTAGAAAAAAAAATTATTGTGTTTGGTTTAATATAATTAATTAAATTAATATTTTTTAAATTTTCAAAATTTTTAAATATATGTCAAAACAATATCATCTTAAATAAATTAATTAAAATGAAATCATTTTAATTAAGAGAAATTTGGTCTATTAAATCTTTTGAATTAATCCCTTAATCTAAACTCGATTTAAAAGTTACTCAACTTAAATCTATTATATTAATTTCAAACCGAACCAAATCAAATTAAAATATTTTTCCCAACCTTACTTACAAGGACCTTTGTCATACTATATTACTTCACCCAATGCCAATATTAGTCAGGAATGGATAAAAGTTTTCCCTGGGGAAATAAATTAATACGATTGTTCATTCAGTCAATCAAAATTTGATTACTCTAATGAATTTGTTAATGCAATAATTAAACGTGAACTGAGCCATCGTGTCA
>JANZXP010077966.1:0-10301 GCA_027576715.1 Erythroxylum flavicans
TTTTTTCCTACAATATTACCGACGGAGTTTTAGGCAGTCGGTAAAACATTCTATTCTCCGACGGATTAGTGATTTTCCGTCGGTAATTAGCGACGAAATTTTTGTCATCGGAAATATTCCGACGCTAATACGCAATTTTCTTGTAGTGTATTGGGTTAATGGGCCTTCCTTGTATATATGCACTTTATCATTTTTATTCCCTTCCGATGTGGGACATCTACTCACATGTGACTATCACAACAAACTTCCCCTCACATGTGAGTCCCATCCACATCGAGCACACACTCCCCCTCGAACGGAAGCATTTTTTTCACATATTCGGGTGCAACGTCACTATAGAGCTCAATGCCAACTCTCTCTTACTCAACCATGGGGAAGCCCACAAAGCCATGGGAGCGCACATCTTGCTAGACCATCGGATCGTCATCTATGGGAGCCCAACTACGCCGTCACCCCTTGTCCAGCCGAACCATCAACTCTGATATCATGTTAAGTGACCGTTTCACCACAAAAACTTAAGTTGTTATGTGAGGCCAACTTAAATAGTTTTATATATTAACTAACACACCCCTTCAAGTGAAAGCCCTTTGGGCTTGAAACTTGCGCAGGTTCACTCTACCTTATACTGAATATAAGGTAGGTAGTAGGATTTGAACTCACGACTACTTGGTCACAGAGGCTCTAATACCATAAAAAATTCGTAGAGGTTACAGAAAATGTGTTTTAAATTGGATTGATTATGAGTTGTGTATAAATGATACAGAAGTAATTGATTTATACTAAGCTACCGTAACTAACTAGATAACAAAAGGTACAGATATAGTATAATTAGTTACAACAAATATTTGAATTAAATAACTAATTAAAGACTTAGTAATTCTTCCTTATCAGTCGACTCAGTAAAGCCTTGTATAAAACTATTGTCATTAGTGAAAGAATTAAGCTAGGTGAGGGCCTCAGAGACGTAGGCAATATGTACCAAACTGCGTTAACAAATACCAATGTTGATTTGTTTAATTTCGTATTTATTTTTCTATTTTCATTTGTGCTAAAAAAATTAACAATTACTGATACAATTGCTTTATATCAAGTAACCGACAAATATAGTTACAAGCAATTACAATCAAATCGAAGATTTTACGAAACTATTACACCCCTATAGTTTTCCAATTGGTATCAGAGAGGGTCATCGAATTAGAAATTAGTACATTAAGTCGATGCAATTCCTTGTTTCGCAATTGTGGCTATAAGAGAAAGGGCATCAATCATCAGGCCACCATTATTAGATGGTTCAAATTATCCTACGTGGAAATCACGGATGAGAATATTCATTCAGGCATAAGGAACAAAAGCATAGAACTCGGTTTTAAATGGCTAAATACATTCAGTGACGATTGATGCAAAGGGAGAAGTAGTGCTTAAAGATGCACCTGAGTGGACAAAAGATAAAGAGGAGAGAGCACTTGGAAATTCTCAAGCCCTTTGTGCCATCTTCATTATAGTTAATGAAGGTTGCTTTGCTATGATATCAACTTGTAAATCGGCGAAAGAAGCGTGGGACACTTTGCAGACTATGCATGAAGGATCGAAATCTGTGATAATCTCAAAACTTCAAATGTTGAATGTGAGATTTGAAGAGCGAGATGGATGAGAGTGAAACCATTAGAGATTTCTATGAGAGACTGCGTAACATAGCAAACCAAGCACATCAATTCGGGAAGAAGTACTATAACCTAAAACTGGTTAAGAAGACATTAAGATTGTTGCCTCCAAGGTTCATACCAAAAATTGCGACCATCGAAGAAGCCCATGATATCACTGAATTGTCTTTTGGATAAGGTAATTGAGATTCTTACTAACATTGAGATGAATTTATTGAGGGATAATCGAGAGAAGAGTAAAGGATTGGCATCGCAAGCCGAGATTGGTAAAGAAGTGAATGACTTTGAAGATGAATCCAAGGAGAATGAGGATATGGAGTTATTAACAAGAAATTTCAATAAGTGGTTGAAGAAAGTGAAGAATGATACATCCGAGTTTAGGCAAAACGGTGAGAGGTCATCGAACAACAACTTCAAATAACAAGCTAAAACTCAAAAGGGTGAAAGAGAAGTGAAGAAAATTAAATGTCATGAGTGTCAAGGCTTCAAACATGTGCAAGTGGAATATGCTAACACCTTAAAGAAGAGAAAAAGGAAGTCCTATACAAGCAATTGAAGTGAGAATGAATCTGGAAGTAAGTATGGTAGTAAGAAGAAGCTGTGAATAGCGCTATGTTAGTTACTTTATACAGCAAAAGTCCAGTTGCTTGCTTAACAACAACTAAGGAGGAAGTAACAAATGACGAAAACGTGAGTAAATCAGAAAATTCTGGGAAAAAAATGCAAACGAGTCAGCTCAAAGCTCAATCTCAGATTATGACAGTGATGACAATACTTCACATAATAAAAAGGAAGATATTTATGAAGCCTGTGAGTTTTTTTTTTAAAAAGAAAGAAGAAAATGCATTAATAAAGAATGAAAGTTAAATCTTACAAGATGGTCTAGGGGAATACCCTTTGAAACAAGAGAGGTGTAAAGTTTTTAACTACTCAAAACATAGAGAGAAAACAGTGGTAATAACTAGAGAAGGTTGGAGCTGTTGTGTAATCAATTTGCATATTGAGCTCTTTGATGCTGTCAAGGGTTTCAGAGATGAGAATATTTATTCATTTGGACTTGAGTTCAAACCGCCTGGCATTGTGTTCCTTCCATATTGTCTGAACACACATACTAACAGCTGCTATTTGGGGTAATTGCATTTTTTGAGTAGCTAGTCATTGGACTGCACCGGAGAAAGTAGTAAAATGATTTGGCAATTGGCAACTGAGTTGCGTTGCTTTCCAGACCCGATGTGTCTCTTCGCATATGAAGAATAAGTGGTCTCGTGTTTCTTCCTAAGTTTAGCAAAAAGGACATCATGTATTGATGTTTAAGTAATTGAGCCGATCAACTGTATTTAAATCTATTTTGTATAATAAGTCACAAGAGAAAGGAGGTTATAGGGGGGATAATCTTATGCCAGATGGTTCGGTGCCATCCCACTTTAGGTTTTCTCACCCATAACATATCCCTAATTTGTTTATTTGAAAAGAGATGGGTAGGCATGTTATACCAGTAGAAAGTATCAAGATGAAGAGAGGGAGCATATGAAGGTTGCAAGTGAGTAAGGTGATATGGAAAATGCCATCTATCATCATTGATGAGAGATTCCATTTTGGTATCTGGAAGGATATCAATAGGAGCTCTGTGTAACTATTGTGCATAGTAGAGATTTTTGTGGCCTGTCCAATTAACAAACCATAGGGAAATTAGCTTCCTGTTGCCGATGGTGCAAGTCATATAGTCTTGTACAAGATTTCTCAAGTGTAGTAATTGGTTCATAAAATAAGATTTATTTAGAGATATCGAGACAGCCCAGATGCTTCGCCCTCTAAGAAAATAGGAATGTATCCACCCTTGCCATAAAGACATTTTATCTTCGATAATCCACCATAACCTCTTCAATAATAGCGATCGGTTTGTGAGTTTAACTGAGGAAATATTCAGCCCTCTTTCTTCTTTTAGGTAGCAAATATCAATCCATTTGATTTTTGCACTTCCTTTAACTCCTATCGACTAATTCCACAAGAAGTCTTTAAGTATTCTTTTTATTGCCTTGATGACACCTTTGGCAAGGAAAATATATGAGCACTAGTATGCAAGGAACTCAACATTGATTTGATAAGTTGAAGTTTTCTAGTAAAAGATAAGAATTTATTCACTGAAGATCCTATTCATCTCTGAATTTTCTCTATGATTGGAGTACATTCTAGGAAGGTAAATCTTCTTGTTGAAACAGGAAGACCCAAATAGATTAAGGGTGGGCATTTCTCAACCATACCCGTAAGTGACATTATTTAGGTAGCCATTAGAGCAGCTCTTTTGGAAATGGTAAAATGACTCTTATGGATGTTAATGCACAAGCCCGATATTACTTTAAATCTATTAAAGGCCTTCATAAAGGTCTATATAGATTCAAGCTTGGCACTGCAAAATAATAACAGATCATTTGCGAAGGAAAGGTTGGTTAAACCAATTTTCTTACACTTAGAATGGTGTTTAAACTTAGGATTCAAAGTCACTTCATATTGTATGATAGAGTTGAGAACTTCCATGCACATGATGAAAAGGTAGGGGGAAAAAGGATCCCCCTGCCTTAAACCTTTCCCTGCCTTGAACGACTTTGAGGGGCTGCCATTAATGAGGACTAAGTAAGACACAGTGATGACACATTCTTTAATCCATTGGATGAATATAGCTGGGAATCCATAAGCCTGCATCATTTTCCATAGGAAACTCCATCGAACGTTGTCAAAGGCTTTATGAAAATCAATCTTAATGGTGTAATTAGGAGTGGACGTCGCACGTGAGTAACCTTTGAGGAGCTCTTGTAGTATCAATATATTTTTGCCAATCTGTCTACTACAAATGAAAGCTCCTTGATTTTCACTGAAGAGAGGGATAAGTGCTTTCCTTAGCGTAGTTGCGAGGATCTTCGAGATAGTTTTATAGAGGAAGTTTGTACAAGAGATTGGCCGAAAATCACTAAAGTAGGAGGAGTGATCACTTTTTGGAATCAAGCAAAGAAAAGTGTGATTGATTTCCTTAAGAAGTACTCCGTTAGAGAAAAATTCATTTACAATCTTCTTGACAAAAGGACCTGTGATTTCCCACAATTTTTGGTAGAAGTAGCCATTGAGTCCATCCAGACTTGGGGCTTTCATACCATTCAAGTAGGTAAGAGTTTCCTTAATTTCCCTATCTTCAACTATCTTAGTCAACATGTTGAAATTTGCAGGGTTTAGTCTTTTAGAAATGTACGCCGAGAGATCTGCAGTAGTGACAATTTCAGAAGTTAAAATACCAAGCAAGGTGTTGAAAAACCTAATAGCCTCTTATTGAATGTCCTGATAGTTCTGAAGTTGAACTCCCTCACTAGTAGAAATGGAGCAGATTCTATTTCTGTTTTTCTGAGCTAGGATGGAGCTAAAAATGAACTTGGTGTATTTATCGACCTCCCTAAGCCAATTCACTCTAGCTCTTTGTTGAAGGAATGAGTTATGATTTTGAACTGTGGACAGGTAGTGAGAGATGGCCTATTTTTCATTAACAAGAAGCTATGGATCTTATGGACTTTTTGCTAGACAATGTTGGATGCCCATAAGTTCTTCGATGGCTTTAGAAAGAGATTGGGCAGTGGAGCCTCTCAAGGAATGCAGTGATTTTAGTTCTTTTTTAATTGCCTTCAATTTTTGGACACAAATGAACTGTTTGGTTCCTTGAAAATAACAATTTAATCCTGTCTTGCAAGCTTCAAGAAAACCTGGTTTGTTGGCCAAGTGATTGTTAAACCTAAAAGGGAACTTTTTAGGAACCGATAAGATAAGATGCTTCACCGTGATTGGAGTATGATTTGATAACAGAGGATCAAGGAATGTGGCACTGTTGTCGGGAAACTGAGCAAGCTAGTTGCTATTGACCAAGGCACGATCAACTTTCTTTTGTATGAACTAATAGCAAGCCAGTTGCCATTGACCAAGGCACGATCAACTTTCTTTTGTATAAACCAATGGGAGCTTTGTTTATTAGACCATGTGTACTTATGGCCAACGGACTTCAAATCTATCACTCCCAGTTGATCAACACACATCCTGAAATCATCAAAGAAATGGCGGAGATTACAGTTACCATGGGCCTCAGATGGATATAATATAAAGTTAAAATCACCATATAAGATCCAAGGTAGTTGGATGTCTCTGCTGAGAGTGATTAAATCAGACCATAGTGCTACTCTTTGGAAGCCAAAATTACTAGCATAGATGATGGATGAAATGATATTAGTGTTATCATTCAAAAGGATAGTTTACGGTGTAACATCTGCTCAGAGGAATGGAGAAGCTCAACTATATCTTCATCAACCTTATAGCAAACTATGATGCGACCAAGAAAATGGTGGATGTGGTTTGTAAGCTTATGCCAACCTGAACCTAGATTTAACTTACCAACATTCTCTACTTTTATTTTGGTTCCTAGTAATCCTACAATGAAAGGCTTTTCCCTCTAAGCAAAATCCCTTAAAGCAGCTTGCTTTGTAGGGCAATTTAAACCTCGGACATTCCAGATAATAATTGATATATTAAAGATATTTATTGTTAAAGCCCCTCATGCTCTTTTGAGATCTTTGCCTTTCTATTATTTGGAGCTGCATAGTTTGTTCATCATTATCTATCCCAACTTCTTGTGTAGATTGAGTGGGAGGTGAGTGACTAGGCATTTCAAAAAGATTTTGGGGAAGTGGTGATGTACTCTTGGTGTGTTCATTGAAGAGGTCACTATGATCAGCTGAGTAAATAATGGGGTCTGTAGTAAGTTCAGAAAAAGGTTCCTTCGGAGTATCAAGTGAAGTTGGGGTGGATTCATTCTCGACACTATTAGAGAGAATAGGATTGTCCATACTATTCAAGGGAAGAGCATTAGTGTTCTCAGTAGGATGATGATTCTGACTATTTGGAAGGCACTCTTGGTCTGCATTTCCAATGGCATTTGTATCATGAGTTGTATCCATCCCCATAAGTTCTTGATAAGTCTCTATTTGAAATATTTTTCCCATAGCCTTCAACACTTTACCTTGGATTTTTGGAGGGGGTTTCCACTTATATGAAACTACAATGTTATCCTTTCGAAGTACCTTCCCCTCACCAGGTCTTAAAATTGGAATCACAGCTGGAAGTTCTTGGGAGAGCTCTACACTTACACAAATTCGGGCATAGCCGTTTTTTTCAACTTTGTATTTTCATCCATATAGAGGGGTTTCCTTATGAAACTTGCTAAAGAACTCAATCCTTGAGTAGTCCAGTATTCTAAAGGTTCATTATGGAAATTAATCCATAAGGGAAGATGCTAAAGTTTGATGGAATCAAGTTGTAGGGAAGGCTTCCACAATTGGATAAAGATTGGTTGATTGCCTATATGTTAGGGACCCTCCTCCAAGACCTTGTTTGCTATTGAATTATAATGAAACGTGAACAAAATGAGGTCTTCTGCAGTCAATAGAACATCAACCAACCCTCGGTTTTTCCAAAGTTTCTATGCCCATCGTTGAATGAGAGGAAAAGTAGGGTGTTGGTCAAAGAAAAATCCCATAAGTGTGGCGTCCCAGCTGCGAGCGCCTTCTTCCAATATTTCAATTTCTGGGCAAACAATAAGCTTACCATCAATTTCCTTTGGAGGTTTGAAAAGGAGGCTTAAGGGATATGGATCCCTAACGACCTATTTCTAACTTTTCTGAGGAAAGGGTGCTGTAATAGGATTGGCGTTAGGGGAAATAGATGTAATAGGAGGAGTGTTGGAGGAGTTGGGATGAGGATGAGTTTGGTTTGGAGGAGGGTCTGGAGGCTTCCGGGAAGGCAAAGTTAAGATGGAAATTCATCTTTGTCTTGGTCAGCCAAAGGCAGTATGGTCAGAAAACAGAGCTAAAGAAGGAAAAGACAGTTTTGGCAGAAGAGGAAAGTTGAAAAGAGAAGACTCAAAATGGGAAGGGAGAGTGGCGGGTAAATAAATTTGGTGTGAAGAGACGAAAAAATCCCTGGTTTCTAGGTTTCAAATCAGAGGATGGCTAGAAAGGGCGTAGGTGGAGAATAAGGGAGATGGGTAGTAAAGGAATAGGTGGAGAAAGAAGGAGAAGAAGGAGATGAAGATGCATACCAGAAAATAAGATTTAGGCAGTCTAGGCATGAAGCGAGTCGGAGAAGTCATCTTACCAGAGCAAAGCCATCTCTCTCCCTCTAAGTCTCTCTCTCTAAGTCTTGATATTTTGCAATCTAAGCCTATGAGTTAATATATGCTAAATGGGTCCAAACATATAAGAAAAATGAGAAGTTGAAGAAAGAAAACTCTACCAGGAAGAACACCATTCAAGACCTTAAGAAGAAGTTGTTATCTACAATAAATAAGCTTAATGAAACAAAGTTGAAGCTAGTCAATATGGAAAAGGGAATAAGAATGTTAAATGGAGGTACCGAATAGCTAGAAAAGTTGTTGGAAATTGGTAAGACTAAAGGAGACCTTTAAGGCATTGGCTATAAAGGTGAATGTTCCAAATCAAATGATGAGAAAATTGGTGCGACCAGATTTGTCCAAGGAGAAATCTCAAAGAAAAATTGGAGGTTCATACCTACTCATCACTTTTATGGAGTAATTGGGCACATAAGACCGAAATGTTACAAGTTGTTATAAATGATGTTTTAAAGGGTTCAAAACTAAAAATCTAGACACTCTCCATTAAATTTCCGGCAGCAACCCATATTAGCAAAACATATTTGGGTTAGAAAGGGTCAATTACAAGCACAAAGACGTAGTGAAGGGAAAACAAGAAATTGACCATATTAGCAATTAGTTGCTGCTTTTGAAGAAAATGTTCAGACTGAGGATAAGTCAGTTGCTTCAAAATAAGAAATCAACTAGATAATTGATGACCAAGATAAAGTGAAGAGAAATAAGCCCAGGTTTGAATTTCTTCGAGGGGCACAAGGACTGTGTGCTTTACATTTTTAAAGTATAGTTTGATGTTGTTCTTTATAAAAAAAGAGGTTCGAAGGAGCTAACATCTAGACTTTTTCAAGTTTTATTCTAGTTTCCTTTATATTGTGGGTTATTTGAGTTTGGGCAATATGTGTTCATATGGTTTATGTAACTAGGAGATTGGTTAAGTTTGATTATGATTCGTTGAATGCATTTTTGGAGTTTCTGAATTTGATCAATCGTATGTGAATGGCTTTGATGTGAGTACTAATACATTGGCTAGTGTTTTGACTAGTGGTAAATTGTCATTTTGGCATGCTTATGATTCTTTAGCTGCACCTATTACTAATTTTTATGCTTCTTTATTCGCTGAGATTGATCGCATTAAAGCCATTCTTGTTTTGACATTGTTTTGTCCCAAGAGGAGATATCACATTGTTTTTGGTGACTATTCAATTCAAGGGGAGATTTTAAGGTATCTCCATGACTATTAGTCTTGCTTTTTGGCATCTTTTTATCCCAAGGGAGAGAAATTTGAATAATTGGATAATTGTTCATTATTGTTTATTTGGATGTTTCTTGAACGTATTTGTGACAAAAATGCCAAAAAGGGAAAGACCGTTAAGATATATGGTACATATCTTATTATTTAATTTTGGCATTTTTGATAATTAGATCTCCAAGATAATGAAAGACTTCAAATTCAAATCAAGATAAGGTGGAAGATACATTGGGTTTGACTTGGATAAAGATCTAATCTTGTAAAAGATGTGGATGTGCATCACGTGACTAAAAGGTATGCCGAACTGCGTTAACAAATATCAATGTTGATTTGTTTAATTTCGTATTTATTTTTTTGTTTTCGTTTGTGCTGAAAAATTAACAGTTACTGATACAGTTGCTTTATATCAAGTAGCTGACAGATAAAGTTACAAGCAACTATGGTCAATCGGAGATTTTGCGAAACTACTAACCCCTACAGTTTTTCAAGAAATAATCAAGCATCGACAAAGATACACTATTTACTAGTTTATTGTAGAATCACCCACCATAAATTTAGGATAGTAGAATCCCTGCAGACGAAAATTGCTATTTTGATTTAAGGTATAAACATCCTTGTTAAGATATATTTTATATATCTCATTTAGTTTTGGCATTTTAAATTGGACATATAGAATATTATTTGTTGGATGGATGAAGATTATGTTTAAATCTAATATGGAGCCAACATGGAGATTGTTTTTTAATAGAAGTCCAAATCGTCAATGGGCTGTTGAGTTTTGGTTATTGGACTATTGTATATTTGTGTAGACAAGCTGGACATCTTTTGGTGGAGTTCACGTTATACAAATATTGCCCACTTATTTGATTTAAAAAAGGAGTATACCACTACACGTAATGGAAAAAAACCTAGAGGTAAGTTTGTGGCAAAAATCTGCAGTAGGTGTGTTGTTCATGTTGCGCTGGTGACGTGTGGAGATAATGAAAAATTTGGTTGGCTGCACATATGAGGTTTAGAGCTGAATAACATGTTTTTTTTTAAAAAGCCACGGCTGTGTTGTGGTGTTGCACTGAGGCTCTTCATGATTGGAGTTGTTGGCGTCATACACATTTCTTTTTTTTCATACTGAGGAGGTTGTATAAGAACCTGTAATGCAAAAAAGCAAAATTACAAAAAACCCCTAGGAGTTGGGGGGTTG
>JANZXP010078017.1:0-10299 GCA_027576715.1 Erythroxylum flavicans
GTCCAGCTATATTGTAAAATAAAATAACATATACTAAGTTTGAAATGCAAATAAGTTGTGACTCTCTTTAAAATTATATGCTCCAACCTTTTTTTAAAATCCTTTTTATAGTCCGTAATTTTTCTAACTTTTTTTCCTATTAGATGGCTAAGTTTTTTTTCCCACCTTTAAACTTAGTTGAAATTCTTTTCCTTTTGGAAAAGGAATCATATTACTTTCTTCTCTTGGCTTTATTTCATGTTTGGCTCTCTTCCTTCTCCTTAATTCTTTGCTAGTTCACTTTCAACTCACTCTCTTCAAATTATTATCCTCCTTCTCCCCCTATGGAATCACATCTTGTTGTTGAAGTGTTTTTCAAAATATGCAACATTTCCTTAGACTTATTACTAACTACTTTTAAATACTAGAAACCCAACATCCCTCTAAATCTTTTCTAGTAGAGGTAAAAACATTTAGTCAAGTTGTTGGTGATATATCCGTCTTTGATGAACTTAGATTCCTCTCTTCCTTTCTTACTTCTTTCTTCAGCATTAAAAAAATCTTTGCATACTGACAAGTTTCTTAATGCTATTTTGTGTGTATCACCACTTCCCTTTTGGACTAGCTCCATTTTGTATAAAAAAAAATTAACTCAATAAATTTTGATCTTTTTAATAAGAGAACAGGAAGAGTGAAAAATAAACGAACTTGAACTAAGCACTCATGCCATAAAACAAAAAAAATTCTTGATATAATAGGGAAGATATTGAAAATTGGATAATACATTGACCTTTATTTAAAGCAAATAAGAGAATTATATTAAATGCTTAAATATAAAGTTTAAAGAAATAACTGATCTTCGTAAAAGACTCCCACAAAATTTTATTAGATTATGACACTTTATTATTAACTAAATTTATTCCAAGAAAATAAGGACAAAACCATACCTTAGTAATAATAAACAAGTGAGAAAAAATATTAAGTAAGATATGCTATTGCTTGCACACTGTCATGAACTTACAAGTGTTATAATTTATAGTTTCAATTTATTTTGTTTAATGTCCTCTTAAAAAGAGAAATAAATTATTTATGGTGTACATACGGCAATGGAGAAAGGGTTTATGTGTGTGTGTGTGTGTGTGTGTGTGTGTGTACACCCTTGATTATGTATCACTTTCCATGTAAGCCTTTTTTAATTAACGAAAATGTCTAAATGTCAACTTTATAATTTGATATTGTAATAGATAAATGAGTAATTCATTATTATTAAGCTTACTTAAGAAGCCTAAAACCAATGCCTTTTTAACTTGTCCCACTTATTTTAGTCTTTTATTCATCTTCTTTGTAAAGAAGCATAATTGTGTATTCGCTTCCAATCTATTGTACTTCAAATATCTAAATATGAAGGTACCTACGATTAGTTGAATAAGTGAAGAACTTTAAGCTATATCGACTCACTACAGCAATAACTCATTCATAAACATGGTGTGCAAACATTTTCTTTCCTCTTTTTCTCTTTGTCTATAGAGTTTACCTGTTAATATTTTTGTCTTCTAATAGATTTATTTAAACATGCATTTAGATATGGTCTCATGGGTCTTCAATTTATTGAAATTGACTTACTGTTCGAGGGCCGGTGTAGAAAATAATCATATATTGTTGGTTTATGTATTTTTCATGGTAATGGGTTAAAATTTGTACCTTATAGCCTGATTTGGTGGGGATTTATTTGCATATATTCTTTTGTTTTATAGTATTTATTATATGTAGTCTTAGTATTTGGTTTTGTATGGTTGACATTTATCCTGTACTTTTAGAGTCCAAAAAAGAAGAAAAGAATTATTATTAGAGCGTTATCTCCTTTATAAGAAACATAGATGAACATTATAAAGGTGAAACAAAAGTTAATTAGTAGCATGCTAAAATAAATATGAGGATGACATAATATTATTTTGATTTGCAACTTCAAATTATAAGTTGGAAATGATGTAGTCGTTGGTGGGACAAGTCATCGAAGTCATGGTGTAAAGAACAAAGTGTGGAACCTGGACCTATTTAAAGTAAATTACTAAATTTTGTTCATAAATTATAAATTGGTGCATAGCCTAACTATTGAATAGTTGAAGTAGGTTTTTATGTCGAATTAGGTCTTTTATATAGGATTCGGTGAACTTAGAGAGATAGAGAGGTTTAAGGTAAGGAGGGACCTCCACTAATAGTTTTGTCTTTAGTAAATATGAAAGAGGATCAAGTGTAAAATTTTTTTATAATAGTGTGGCATAAATAACGATGGTTTTAGACAAAACAAAATAAGTATACACAAAATCCAATAAAGCTAAGGTTTTGATATTTCAGGAGGAGTACGAAGCTAGCGATCACCAAATAGTGATTAAAGGTATACTAGAGAAAGTTAAGGGTGTATAAATAAAGAAAATTTTCCAATAAAACTTCCTTTTTTTATGTGTTAGAGTATGTTTTTATACCCAGATGCTAATTATAGTATAAACACATAGATGTTGATTATAAGTAGCTTAATTAGGGATACTTTATCCTAAAGCATACTAAGCTATAGAAATCAAAGGTGTTACACCTTGCTCGGATGGATGCATAAATGTATTTATGATCAGTTAAGCATGAAACAAATTAAAATTGTCAATAAAAATTTAGACTTAAGAAAAATTTATTACTCGTAATAACTAACTTTAATTTTTATTTTATTTGCAATTTTTTAATCTAAATAGGCTACATATGAATTGTCTATTCAATTGGAAGAAGATGATAAGTGCTATAACTTAGGATGATATCACACCAATATGTTGTCGGAAGTTGATAAGGTATTAGTATAAGAAGCTCAAGGTAATGTTGTTATTTTCAATCTATGGTAATATTTGGAAATAATATTTCAAAGAATTAAATATGATAACATCTTAACTTATCTTAGATGTTGAGGGTTAATTAAAAAAGGAACCACTTGACAAAGCATCATGGTTTTTAGGAGGTAGAGAGGAAAATGAGAATAGGAGGTTGTAGAGACAAAGGTAAAGAGTTGCTAACTTGTTGGGAATGTGTATGTCTATAGTTTTTAAGTTATGCCAATAGTTGCTAATGATGGAGAATATAAGTGAATAACCAATCTAAAGGCATGCAGAGATGTCAATGATGAACCCAAAAAAGAAGATATCTTAAGGCGTGATGAGAAACTGATGATAGAGAAGGATAAGGTTAAGGTTGTCCCTATATACGAAAAATGACAATAAATGCAAAGAACAAGAAGATGAAGTTTAAAGAATCATATATCTTAAAGAAAGAAGAAGAAGAGACAAGAATTATATGTATGAAAAAGGGAATAAAATAACACCATTAAAAGTTAGCCAAGACATTGTGTTTATAGAAAAGAACTTGATAACAAAAATATTGAACTTCAAGAAATGAGGGAAAACATTAAGGGATATAGAGATAAGTATTGGTGATGCCACATACCTGAAGTTGAAAAAAAAAACTACGTCTCTTAGGAAACCTCTAACCCCCAAATCTTAAATTCCCTAAAAGAAAATTTACATAAATGATGAGATAACAAAATTATTTATTAGGATAACAGTAATGTTAGTGCACGTATCATAATTTATTTACCCAATAGAGTTTTGATTAACTTTTTCTTATAGAATTTTTATTAGTGACATTGACAGGACCCTATCCTACAATGACTAGGGGACCTGCCTGACACTCCATAGGAGCCCTCCAGTTGATATCCGAATTGGCTGGAAAGTTCTCTTGAAGCTAAGCTTATTGTCCTTGTTAAGGAAAAGCTTCAACTCAACAACAAGAAATGTAAATAGTGAAGTTTTGTTTTTCAGTTTATTAAAAATTTCGACAGCACAATGGTTGTATTTTGACATCCCAAAAATTTCAAAATCCTGTAAAAGTTCAAAACACTTCTATTATCATGTCAATTTCTTAACTACAAATTGTCGACTTCAAATCCACTCACACGCAACCTTAAATAATTACATCAATAAACTTTGAAAAGCTACAACAAAATCATGCATTTCATTTGAAAACCTTTACACACATCCATTCTTTACATAAATGCGCATTCCAAAACATGTTTAAGGATATGTGCTAGTTCTAAAAAATATGTATAAGGCAAAAATGCCTACACAGTAGTACTTGACGAAGTTGACTACTTATGAGGTGGAGCCCCTACCTCTGAAGCCCCTGAGAGTGCACTTGGGAGGTTTTCTTTAAAAACAGAAAATAGAGTGTAAGCCAAATGAGCTCAGTGAGTGTAAATAAAATTCTATACAAATCAATGACACCTCTTTAAAAGAAATTCATTTCATCTAGTATAAGACAATACTAATATAAAATATATAAGTCTCTTGAAACCAAATCAATATTACTTAATACACCTTACTCTCTTTCTTTAGATCTCATTTACTTTCCTAAGAACACTTTCACTCATATAATACTTAAAAATTTCCCGATTTGGATACATGATATCATCAATTCATTCGTATGTTATTACATCAATTATCAAATTAACATATCAAGCTCTTTATCAACTAATCAAGTATCAAACTAGTTCATTTCAATCCTCATTCTTATCTAAATGCATCATAGGAAAGTATATCATCATTAGTTGTTTCAAACATCACTTAAAAGATAAGAATTCATGTATAAGGCCTTTCCCAAGATCATGGAGGCCACCCCATGATCATGGGATATGTCATCCGAACATCCTTACAATTCCCATGATCGTGGAAGCATTCCCATGATCGTGGGTTATGATATCTGACAATTCCAGCCACTTTCTCCTTCTAATTTTTTAGATTAAAACCTCCACATGCTACATCTAATGCATCTTATTCATAATCCATAATTTCCTCATTTCCTCATCATTTTCACCTTCATTTTAACTCAAAAACATCCATAAAATAAATCATACATTATTGTTCATCAATCATGCAAAAATAAAGCATAAATACATTCATTTCTTCATCCACGTTACAACACTCTTTCAACACCATCATCGTGATCATTCTATCTCTAAACTATCATCATATAAATTATGCTACATATATTATAAGAAGTTGATGATCCACTTATTTGTTTAACTTAAACCCTTCTCAAATCTTCAAGTAACCCAAGCTTCCCCATACCACACGATTATCATCTTTCAAGGAGAAATAGGTTAGGCTTTCATCATCAAGGTGAAGACAACGAATATATGGAGTGGCAAGTTGAAGGATGATATCAAAGCTCAACATTGATGAATGGGTTATGAGAGCATCGTGTATGAGAGAAAAAGAGATGAAGAAGATGAGAGTATTTTGTTAAAACGAAACACAATGAAGATGGTCTTTCTATTGAATAAATCGTGGGTTATAATGCTTAGTAGCATAAGAAAAAGATATTAGCATTTATTTTATGTGGTAAGTGTCATGACAGAGTTGGTCTTTCTATTGAATAAATCGTGGGTTATAATGCTTAGTAGCATAAGAAAAATATATTAGCATTTATTTTATATGGTAAGTATCATGACACATTCATGACACTTACCACATAAAATAAATGCTAATATCTTTTTCTTATGCTACTACATATTTCTTAGTAATCAGTCCATTTGTCTCCTAATTTTTATACCAATTATCACCCAATTTTCTATGCCACTTGTTAATAAATCCTAATGCCATAAGTTATTTATTTCTATTACCATGTGTCAATTATTTCTACTGTCATTTTTCAATTAACTTGCCACTTAGTATTTTTCCTAGTCCAAAAATACACATTTATTTATAGATCTCCCAATCGTACCAATTAATTCCAAATTACTAATTATAATCCATAACTTCTTGTCATTGGTAAACCAAAGTACAAGACATTGGAAATACAAATTCATATTACATTTATTATGTTCAGTCATTTATCACCTTCATATAAGTTTCATACCTCAGAATATGTCAATTGAGTGCAATTTGTTTAATCCACAATTATTTAGTGTATGCTAATATTATGCATTTGGATATAATTATAAAAATCATGTCATAATTGTACCAATTTCGTTCGATATGTTGCCACTTATATGACTCATTAGTCTAACACTTTAATTCTCTCAACAATTTGAGAGATAGGATGCTACAATTCTCTCCCTCTTTAAGACATTTTGTCATCGAAATTCTTAACTAACTGATTCCATCGATGGGGGTAATGTTGACTCATGTTTTTCTCAGTCTCCCCATTTTCTTCTTTTCTCGAATAATTTTCTCCAATCATTTAATTTCCTCAAGTTCCTTAACGGTTTATCCTGATGTCTGTCCACTTTTACTGATTTTTTCATATAATTCACATCAATTACAAATCTTAAGTTTCTAGGTTGGTAATACATACATCAATTTCAACTTTTACCTTTTGAACATACTAACATAGAATATAGTATGGACCTAAGTTTTTCTCGCAATAGCAAGAGTATTATCTCAAATTTAAGAATCCATTAATTTAGTTAGATACTTTATCGCAAACAGAACACATGTACTCTCTATAGTATGTTCATTTTTCTCATACCTGAGTCTCGTATCTATTCGACTCTAATATTCATTTCTCATTTGTTCAATATTTGTTTATTCCTAAAAGTGGAACATTTGGTATATATAATACAATTCAGTGAAAGTCTTCATCAAAAGAAGATTTTATCTCCGCAATCATCTATACTGTTCACATAATCCTTATCAATCAACTATATTCATTATGACTTTTCAGCCATATTACCTCAATAAGATTAATTTCTATCATATCTTACAAGATTAGGATGTTCTATATATATATATGTTAAAGCTCAATGAAGTAGTAGGCATGTTCATCTTTTTTTATGCTTTAGTACGTACCATAAAGAACATTACATCTTATCCAGAGATTTATTTTAAAGAGATCACCGATTAATATCTTAAGCTAATGATACCTGGATCTCCATTGATCATGGATAACATTTGAATATTCTATGACTATACAAAAGTTACTTCTCCTTAGAAGTTACCATTTCAATATAATCATGTAATCCTATGCTTCCACTGCGCTACTTTGATTCATCTCATAGATTTAACTATGAGGACTAAGACTGAAAAGGCATTCAATAGGTCATAGATCACTTCCTATACCATCTCTAAACAGATAATACATATGTGCTTAATAACATCATTTATCAAGGTAATCACATTATCAGATGTGCACTCACAATAACTGATTAACTTAACCTCGAGGACTTCTACATATCTCATTATCATTTATTTTATCTTTCAGTTATCATTTATTTCATCTTACATATGTATATTCTTAATCAATTCAGAATTATAGGTACGTAACCATCATGAAATTTTGATCTCAAATTCACTGACATAACTAATCAATTCAGAATTATAGGTACGTAACCATCATGAAATTTTGATCTCAAATTCACTGACATAACCTTATACTAAATCATAGACTCTTATCACATTAATTATACAACCATTCCAAGTCCAAGTTCAATCTCTTAAGGTCATAGAAAATTTGTTTTCTTTCAACTTTACTTGTACACTTTCAATCCTATCATTTCTACCTGTATCTCTATTTCTTTCTTAGTCAATCCACAAAAATGTTTTCACATCCATATCAATTCAAAGGTATACAAGCACAACACAATACTGATATCAGATTCGATGATACAACCACAAATACAAATGCACTGAGTCTTTGTCTAACATATCGAACCATGTAGTATTTCTTATTTCTAGATATCCACAAACTTTAATTTTCTTACAATCTGACAGATCATCATTCTTCTCATTATTTATAACAGCTCAGACTCTTAACAAATGTTCATGCATATGACTTATGTAATTGCGACTTAGACTGGGGATCAGTTGCCATTGCATACTATGACATGTTTATGATGCATGTACCTTAACATAATTATGAAAATGGCCCATGCAAGATACTAAGCATGGGCTCTGACACTAAAAAAAATGTAACACACCACTCCCCACCCCATAGAGCACAAACCCAAATGTATCGATGATTAATCGACATACTCTACGAGGATGGCATGTTAAAATGATCAATCAAACTCATTACAAATTTTTTTTCATGCAACAAACACATTTTTCATTTCAACCAATGCTTACTTTGGCTCATTTAATTTATAAACATATTCAGTCATAAGTGTCATTACATTCCATAATTCACAAATACATTATACAATAGTTGTGGAGTACAATTCAGTTACAAAAATCACTAAAGACATATACAGATGCAAACTAATCCCAACCACTAACTCCTGTCTGATTGCAATGGCAATACTCCAATTAGTTTAATTGGATTTCCCCTGAACCTGAAAGACAACAATGCAATTTTGGTGAGTTTTACAAACTCAGTAAGTGAACCATCCTCGATGTGCTCACTAATATCAACACAAAATAATTCACAATTCACATCTAATTTACAAATAAATCACATTAACAAATACTGAACATTTCTTCACGTTTCATCATGTTTCACAAATACAATTTATGTGCAATATTTTACATTTCTAATTTCAGAACAATCCATAAAATATAACATACATATCAAATTATATGCAATTGCTTATGAGACTCCACTTTCATTGTTAATTGTTGTGACTAAGTGCCTTTTTAACTGTCCCGTATCTATTGTGGATATTGAGCTCATTGATAACTGTACTGTATCCGTTGTGGATACCAGGCTCATTTTACTAGTGATCCTATGGCTCTTATAAATGTTTCTGAACTTTAAGCTCTTTTTCATTGGCCACTCTAGTCATAACTTCTTTTATCTGATCATGCATATCATATAGTGAAATGCATCAAATCATATATATTCAATCAATCACATTCATTTAGTATGCAAATTCACTTTTCACTTTTTCATCGGACATAAGTCCAGCATTCAACATATTTGTTGAGAACACTCATTTTAGTCATATTCACATTCAATCATAACACTTCCAATACATTCTCAGTTATCAAAATCCTCAGACCATTATTGTCCAGAATTATCAATCATAACAAATTCAGTTCAATAATTGCAATTTAAGCAAATACAATCATTCTTAGTAAGAAACATCTAGGTTACTCACAGTACGCTGCAGATTAGCAATTTCCTTCATGATCCGGAAACGTCTGGACGGTGATGTTCAGTCTTATGTATATATCTTCATGCAATACACACATTGTACACACATTACTAATTTGATCAATCACATAAGCATCAATCATACACATATGTATATGTGATATGTACAATGCATGCTCGAATGACTATTTCTGGGTATGTATCCTTAAATCACAAGTTTTGATCATTCTATCATTGTCACTTGGATATAACTAGTTTACACTTAGGCTAATACATGATGGAGTTTTGAAAAATCCAAGCATCTCAGAGACAGATAAAGAGGTAGGAATTTTTCGAACGAACTGCACTCTTTCGTATACATCAGGAGTCCATTGATGAGAAGGGGCTAGGGAAAGCTTGAACCTAATTCCTACTAATAACTCATGTATACTTGATTACTCTCATTCCATATTTCATACGTTCATCAATCACATAGTCTCCAATCCATTTCCTAACATTGTAATGATCACATAATATCCAAATTCTCATTCAATATTACTTAATGCACCTTACTCTCTTTCTTTAGATCTCATTTACTTTCGTAAGAACACTTTCATTCATATAATACTTATAAATTTCCAGATTTGGATACATGATATCATCAATTTATTCTTATGTTATTACATCAATTATCAACTTAACATATCAATCTCTTTATCAACTAATCAAGTATCAAACTAGTTCATTTTAATCCTCATTTTTATCAAAATGCATCATAGGAAAGTATCTCATTATTAGTTATTTTAAACATCACTTAAAAGACAAGAATTCATGTATAAGGCCTTTCCCACAATCGTGGAGACCATCCCATGATAGTGGGATATTTCAACTGAACATCCTTGCAATTCCCATGATCGTGGGTTATGTTATCCGACAATTCTAGCCACTTTCTCCTTCCAATTTTCCATATTTAAACCTCTACATGCTACATCTAGGGAAGATAATTTGGGTCCGTTTGGGGTGGGGATTGGGAAAAAAATCACTTTGTAGAATCAGAGATGGGGCAAATATAACCCCTGAGACAGAGTAGAGGACGGGGACGGGTTGAATAATCCCCGCCCCATGGGGATCCCCGTTCATGATAATTTTATAAATATATTATATATTTTTAATTTTATACTCTTTACTAAAAGTTGGGTATAATCGACGAAGACTACA
>JANZXP010078047.1:0-10296 GCA_027576715.1 Erythroxylum flavicans
AATAAATTTTTTATGCGCAAAACTCACTATTCACAAATGCATGAGCGTGAGATGTGTCGATTTACCACTCTTGGACCAGTTTCTCTGGTCCGACCCGTTGTCTGGAAACGGGATGTTACAACAAAGGTACTACATGAAAGAGGAAAATATATAAAGTCTATCTAATCTATCCAAAAATTCCAGCTAATTCATCTTTGAGCCATGACTTCTCTTGCCAAATCACAATCTACAGGGCTGGTAGAGCCTCTCAGTAGCTAGAGTCGTCTCTCAGTCCTGAAAAGACAACTTTGCAATTTTGGTGAGTTTTGCGAACTCAGTGAGGTAACCATCATTGATAGTTCACTCAATCCATGCAACACATCATTTCACATAACAAAAATCACATTTTCTCATAATTAATCATGTATCACATTTTCTCAAGCATAGGCAATTATACATTTCAATCAATCAACCATACTTAACAAAATGCATATGGAATGTTCGTGAGACTCCTATCCAATTGTTACGTTGTTGTGACCGAGTGCTTGAACTGTCCCGTATCTATTTTGGATACCAGGTTCATTGCTAATTGTCCCTTATCCGATAAGGATATAGGGCTCATTTTAGATAGTGAGCCTTAGGCTCTTAATCACTGTCTGAGCTCGAGGCTCTTTTCATACTTTGAGCTTTAAGCTCTAATCGGTGGCTACTCTAGTCACAACTGCCATTATCTGATTGTCCACTCATGTATAGAATGCATCTATCATAATCAATCAATCAATTCAAAAAAATGATTAGTTCTTCCCATTTACATACAAGTAGCACTTCCAATACAGTCCCAAATATAGAACTCCTCGGACAGTCAATTGTCTGGAATCAACACAATCAATTTCACATTCATTCAATCATTTCAAAATAGAAATTAAACAAACAAGTAATTAAGTGAGACCGTCTAGGTTACTCATAAGTTGATCCCGAAGCTAATACCTGGAAGTTCTAGCAACATCTGGAGGTTGACATTCCAGTTGCTCCTCTATATCAAACACCATACACATATATCACAATTTGTACAGTCATAAGTGTTCAATAATACACATGTATGAAATGAAATATGTATAATGCATGTTCACGAAAATCCTAAGTATTTATCCATAAATTTCATCACAAAGTCATTCTAATATCAAAACTCATCTAAGTACAATTTATACTTAGGTTATGCCTCACTAAAACCATTAAAATCTCTATTCCTTTCTCATTGACTCACTTCAGATTTTTTTCCAAGTCACACTTTCAGGTCTACTGTTCACATTCAATTAGAAAGTGGAATTGATGTAATTTGGTCATATCCTCTTCTAGAAAAGTGTTCATCTATGTATTATGTTTCTATTGACACCACAATCACTCAATTTGGTTCAGTAATTTGGAAGATATGCCTCAAACATTTTCGGGCTGTTCATATTCAAAAACAGTGTATTATGCCTAACTTCCATCCAAAAATTAACCATCTTAGAATCGGATTCAGAATTTGATTTCTTCAGATAATTTGTAGCCCTATGTCTTTAGTTTATTCCAAATCAAAGATCATCTCATTTTGAGGTCAGAATAAATAGATATTGCTAAAAAATCCATCGGATGTTCATCACCCCTGAAAACTTCAAAGTCGCTATCATGCAATTCTTCTTCTTCTTTACCAAAATCTCTACTTCGAACCTCCATAACTTTTGATCCAGAACTCTAAAAATTCCAAATTTTATGTCAATGGAAAGTTACATTAAAGATATAAAACTTTAATGAAGACCACCATTTTGTCAAAATCCATCTAGATCAGTACAGTAAATTCATGGAAGTTTCAGATCAAAATGTTAACTCTCTTATTATTCATTCCCAGAAATTCTCAGAATTCATGTCAATTTTTGAGACTCTTAACAACAGAATTAAAATTTGGTGTCTTCATGAAAAATATATCCATATATCTCTAGTTTAATACAGATCAATAATCAGCTCAATTAAACAACTCTAGAAGAAGTTATGGCTAAAACACTGAAGCATATGCAGTGGAAATTTTTCTGCTAACATTTTCCAGATTTTCAAACTTTCAACATTTACATCTAACTCATCTAATATACCCAATTCAACTCAATAAATCACTTGCAAACAAATCATGATCTATAATTAATCATTAACCAAAAAATAGAGTATATATATTTACCCATTCATAAGCAATTTTCTACACTCATCCAAACTCCACTTCGATGATCATTCAACCTCAAACATCTCTATACCATTACATGAACTAATACCCATCCTACATATCCAAAAACAAGACATGTACATATATTTTTCATCACCCATGACACTTACATAAACCTTGCATAACTAAGTCATCAATTTTCAATTTACTCATCAATCTAGCTTAAATTAACCATACCCATGACATTTAAAGCATAACTTACTAGGTTTAGCTCCAAACTCTTCCAAATCTCACTCAACCCTAGCTCCTAAGCATCCCACGTTCATCAACTTTGAAGGTAGACTAGGTTGGATCTTTTAGTAGCAAGAAGAAGTAGCAAGCTATTTAAGTGAGCCACATGTCACTTTCTTATGCCTCCATTTGTCCGTCCTTAGATAACTAGTCTATTTGACTTCAATTTCTAATCTAATTTTCTCCCAAATTTTAATGACATAAGTCATTAAGCCCCAAAATCCTATATAAAAATTTCCACTATCATTTGACATTTATTTCTATAGCCATTTGTCAATTGTCTTGCCACTTGATATTTTTTCTAGTCCAAAATTTACCCAAATTTTCAGAAATTTTCTAAAAATTTGCAAAAATTCTAAATCACTAAATACACTCTCCAAATCAAATTTTCAACATATAAAAACTACAATTCTCCATAAAACCATATTTACAAATCAATTATACCCGGAATGTCAATGAATGCATGTAGAATCATTTTAATGTGCAACATTTCACTATTCACTTGCATGCGTATGTCATATTATGTATAAGCATAAAAAATGCATTTCTAAGCTCTCATTAATCACTCATATTTATTATTCTAACCTCCTACAGGTAATGGGATGTTACACTGCATCTCTATCATTTGATCAACAGCTACAACTCCTTTTTATTCTCGGAAGGTAGTGGGTTGTCTACTCCGCATGTTCGTCCATAGGCAGCTATTACTTTCCATCTCCTCTGTCAGCTCTCCTGCTTCATCTAACATCTTTCTCATCAGTGATCCTACTAAAGCTGCATCAATCGTGCCTCTTGTATATGGCGTTACTCCATTATAGAATGTTTGCAATAGAACTCCTTAGGTAACTTATGGTATGGACATTTTCGTTGCAAATCCTTCTATCATTCCCACGCTTCATAAGTTGATTCCCCGTCACTTTGATGGAAGTTAGTAATCTCCTTGATAATCTTCATGGTCTTGGTAAGGGGAAAATACTTGTCTGAAAAGGCACGAATTAGTTGATCCCAAGTGGTGACATTGGCTAGGTTGAGGGAGTGGTACCAGGCCTTTGCTCTATCTCTTAGGGTAAAAGGGAAAAGCCTAATTCTTACCGCATCCTCCGACATTTGATGGTATCGAAAGGTATCACAGATTTCAAGGAAATTTACTATATGTGCATTGGGATCTTCATTCGTTAGTTCATAGAATTGCACATTCTGTTGAAGCATGTTTAGGAGGGTTGGTTTAATTTCAAAAGAGGCTGCTTGTATGGGTGGCCTAGCTACTTCTTAGTTAGCTGTATTGTGGTCTTATGAAATTAATAAGGGTTCTTTGTCAACATCCTTGGTTCACTATGTGATCCAAATCTTGCTGAAATTCCTTGGCCATTGTGGCTTTTGCGATTTCTTCTTCTTCTTCTTCGCACCGAGCTTTCCTAATTGATCGTTCTAATCGAGTGATATTTAGCTCTAAGGTTTCAGTTGCACGACTCGAACTTCTCGTAACTCTTGTGTTCATGCAAAAGCACGGATTCAGAAATAGAAAGAACAAAAACTAAAAACTAACTAAAATGGTTTAGACTAAAGAATTAAACTAATCGCCTCCCCAGCAACAGCGCCAAAAACTTGATTAAGGTTTGTTTGTGTGTAAGTTTTAATTATTAGCCCTCGATAATTTGTAAGTGCATGGTTCGTTAGTGTAGTACCAAAGGTGTTGATCCTACGAGGAGGAAACTAATCTAATCCTAAAATCTAAGGCCAGAAACAAATAACAGAAATTCAAGAAGCAACGAAACTAATATGAGAATTTAATTCAATCAATCAAATTAAGAATCAAACATGAAAATACTAATTATTAAGCAATTTGCAACACACCCAAGAATCAATTGAAGGAAATTACCAATTGAGAGAAAGGAAAGTTTACCTATCTTTAATGCTAACCTAACTGATTATGAATTATTGGATTATTGGTTTTAGACTATCATAAGATTGATTACACTCTCTCGAGTTATAACCATCAACCATAAATCATAAACCCTAATCAAATTATAAAGGTTGTAATCTCTTAATTCATAACCTATCCAAAACCCTAATTAGTTCTATAGTTTTCTACTAAACTATCAGAAACTTGTACAAGATCTTTCTATACACAAATTATCGATCTAATTTAATTCTAGTTTTTATTAAATCACCTAACTCTTGTTAGTCCAATTTAATTTTTTTTCATTTAATTCACCTTATTAATTCTGAAGGTGAGTTTAGAACATCATTGACATTCTAGATCCTATCATCAACTGTTCATTCCAATTCTATACAATAATAAAACTGAAAAGAATAGGATACAATCTAAAATGGGTGATGGGAAGCAGGAACGTCAGGAACCTCTTGACCTAGGAAGTACTTAGAGTCAGCTTCTTCCCCTCTTCTATCTTCCTTCTTCTCTTCCTCTATCTCTCTATGATTTCTCTATAGGGTTTCTCAAGGTAGCTGATGCAAAAACTCCTTTCTTTGCCTGTTTTTGTTCTTTTTATATCCTCTTGTGTTTTAGGTAACCCTAGGGCTTTTTTGGGGTTTGAAAGGTCCAAAAATTTTCTCGAAACTTAAAGTTCGTGAGTGTCTATATGTCTGCTCGACATAGGCCACGATTGTAGCTCACAACAGAGCCTTCTGTCACTATCGTGGCATGGAGGCCATGATCGTGGGCCATTCCCTGGGCTTCTGTCACAATCGTGGCCTGATATGCCACGATCATGAGCTATTGTTTTGGCTCAAATGTCTCTAAAACTCTCCCGTTCTTCAATATTGACCTTTAAACACTAGCAAACACATCAAGATACCTTAAAAACATAATATTTAAGCTCAAAGACTTGTACTAACCCATAAAACACTTAAACATAAATAATTAACAAACTAACACAATTCTGACCTAAACATATACTAAATTATTGAATTAACGGCCAACACATATCAAACTATGCCCTAAAACACGATGTAATTTACATTTATCATGCCCCATTTATTTTTTCGCTAAAATAAGCAAGGGGTCGGTTTTCTTACATGAAAATAGCCCCAATACCTATACCTGAAGCATCACACTCTACTTCGAAAGTTCTAATAAAGTTAAGTAGAACAAGCAATGGTTTTGAACTTAGCTTATCGTTAATCAAATTAAATGTTGATTCTTGTTCACTACCCCACTTAAATCCAACATTATTTTTAACAAGTTCAATTAATGGTGTAGCAATGGTACTAAAATCTTTAACAAATCTCCTATAAAAACTAGCCAACCCATGAAAACTTTACACCTCAGTTATAAATTTAGGTGTAGGCCACTCACCAATAGCCTTAACCTTTTCCTTATTAACCTCTATTCCCTTAGCATTAATAACATATCAAAGAAAAAAAATCTGATTAGTGCAAAAAGAACATTTCTTGAGGTTTGCATACAACTTCTCATCACGCAAAACACTTAGAACTTTGTGCAAATGTTCAAGATGCTCATCTAAGTTTTGGCTATAAATTAGAATATCATCAAAGTACATAATAACAAACTTACTAATGAAAGCATGTAAGACATGGTTTATCAATCTCATGAAAGTAATAGGGGCATTAGTTAACCTAAAAGGCATAGCTAGCCAATCATATAAACTATACTTAGTTTTAAAGGCAGTTTTCCATTCATCACCATCTTGTATACGAATTTGATGATAACCAGACTTCAAATCAATATTAGAGAAAATACAAGAACCATGTAATTCATCAAGCATATCATCCAACTAGAAATGGAATAATGATACTTTATCGTAATTTTGTTGATAGCTCTACAATCAACACACATTCTCTATGTTCCATCCTTCTTAAGCACAAATAAAATAGGAATTGCACATAGACTCAAACTTTCTCTCACATACCCTTTAGCTAGTAACTCCTCAACTTGCCTTTGAAGTTCCTTTGTCTCCTCAAGATTGCTCCTATAGGCTGGTAGGTTAGGAATTGATGCACCAGGAATGAATCAATTTGATGTTCTATTCCCCTAAGTGATGGTAAACCATTTGGAACTTCATCAGGAAAGATATAAGCAAATTCCTGCAAAAGAGACATAGTAGCACTAGGCAAAGATGGGTTAACATCGTTGGTATTAAAATAAACCTCTTTGTATAAAAGTACAATCATTGGCTACTTTGAACAAAAAGCTTTCTTAACCTCACCTTATTTTGTATAAAAACTTGTTTTTTTTCACTCTTGCTCTTGAGGCTTTTTCCGTTTCTTCAGTTTTTGTGATTATTGCCTTTTTTTTCATATTCACTCTCACTTTTTGTTTTTTCACATTCAGCCTCATTCTTTCTTTTCTCACACTCATTTTTTATCCTCATTTGATCTTCATATATTTATCGATGTGTTAATGGTATAAGAGTTATAGGTTTCCCATATATTACAAAAGAGTATCTATTCTTGAATCTATCATGCATAACCCTCCCATCAAACTGCTATGGTCGGCCTAAAATCAAATGACTAGCATGCGTAGGTAGAACATCCCAAAGCACCTCATCATGGTACCTACCAATGGAAAATAACACCAGCACTTATTTATTAATCTTGATTTCCCCGCACTCATTCAACCGTTGAAGTTTATAAGGTCTAGGATGCTTAGTAGTATGTAGGTTTCATTTTTCAACCAAAAGATTGCTTGCTATATTAGCATAATTTCCCCTATCTATGATAATGCTATATATCTTTTCCTTGATGTGACAACATGTATGGAAGATGTTGTCTCATTATGCTTCATCCTCCTTCATCACTTACACGTTTAAAGCTCTCCCAGTGATAAGGATTTCACTAGCAACTGGATACACTTCATCATCACTCCCCTCTAATTGTGGCATGCAATCATCGTCAGATTCACCTTCGATCTCAATATCACCATTTCCCCTTAAAATCATCACTCATTTATTCGAGAACTGGGATGCAATGTGTCCCTGTCCCAAACACTTAAAACATTTATTATCTCTATTTCTAGAGGTTTGGGAGTTAGACTTACCTAGACTTACCTTTATTTAGGCTAGAACCAACATCCTTACTTTTAGATGATTCAGACTTGCTCTTAAGATAAACATTATCATTGTTCTTGCTCCAATTCAATTTCCAAAAGGAATAACTCGATTTCTTCCAAATTGTATCGATCATTGTTCTTTGAGTTGCCTCTCAATATTTATGGCCATATATACCATATCCTCCACCTCCACATAATGTTGCAACTCTAACATATTTGCAATTTCCTAATTTAAGTCATGCAAACACAGTGCTATGGTTGCCTCTCAGTCCTCCTCCACATTAACCTTAATCATGGCTATCTCCATCTCCTTGTGGTACTCCTCCACACTCTTAGATCCTTAGGTTAAGCCTGGCAACCACTGGTACAAGCCCCTATAGAAATAAGATGGAATGAATCTTCTAAGTGTCAATTGGCCTCTCACAATTTCGTCTACTAGTCAAAATCCCACCAAACAATAGCATAGTCAATAAACTCAACAGCAGAGCGGTAAGTTTTACCCTTTTCACTTCAAAGTAGTTGTGACAATCAAAGACCAACTCTACTTTCTTCTCCCACTCCAAGTATGCATCAGGATCATTCTTACCCGAAAATGATGGAATCTTTATTTTAATGTTTCCTAAGTTTCAATCATAATGATCTATCCTTTTCCTCTTCGACTACCTCTATTTTGATCAAATCTGTTATTGGCCTCTCTCATATTAAAATCATCACTATCATCTTCCTCCTCATGTTCAACATAGTATTGTCGCCTTTCTTATCTATGCACAATTGGAACTTCACGAACTTGATTCCTTTTCAAAGCAGCAATGGTAGCATCTTGTCTTTCCATCTTGTCCAAGATTTCACAAAATCTAACCTCCATATGCTCAAAATGTTGACACCAAGTTCACTGTTCGAATGTCTTTCCAATCCTTCCTTCTTTAGCCATTATAGCAATCTGACAAAGAATGACTTTGCGAAGAAAGAAACTTCACAATTATTTCACTCTTTTATGGCTTTTAACTAGAATGTAATCACTCTTTCCTTTTACCACTCAATTCACTTAAATTTGTTTTTTAAGGAAATAAAGAAACTCTAATCAAAAGCGATTACCTTGTAATGCACACCCTACTTATCCAAAGAACTCAACCAGATTGAGGAACAAAGAAAATAGGACGAGGTAAGAGCTTAAACAATGAAACTGGACAAGATAGCAAAGAAAAGGAGATAAAACAAAGATGAATCAAAATAATAATAATACTAATTTTAGATTTCAAATAGGAATAAGCAAATCAAATACTGCCCTTTTGCCCAACTCAAATCTTCCTTTTTTTGCAAAAACTAAGCCTCCACTATTTTCTTCTTTTTCCTTTTACCTTTTTCTTTTATTTCGTTTTTTCTTTTTCTTTTCTTTTTTTCTTGTTTTCTTTTCTTTGACTTGTTTTCTTTTCTTTTCTTTTCTTTTTAACAAATCACAACTAAGGCTATTAGAAGAAGTAAGAAGGAACATATATGAAATAATAAGAAAGAGCAATCAATTTAGAAAAATAATAAGATGACTAGATTTGCAAAGTCTGAGAAGGACATAAGAGAAAAGAATGCAATAAGAAGACAACCAGATTTGCAAGAAATGTGTATGGAAGAAAACAACCAAGATTTGCAAGAAGCGTGTATAGAAGAAAACAACCAAATTTTCAAGATTTGCAAGAAACGTGTATGGAATAAAAAACCAAGATTTGTAAGAAACATTTTTACAACTGACGGTTATGAAGATTGTAGAGAGAAGAAGAAAGTTTTCTGGAATACGTCAACTTGTATTATTAGAAGCTTAACTGCTTCTATTTATACAATACACCATACTATGATTTACAAGTGATTACAAGTCTTCTGACTAATTCTACAGCTAACAAACAAAATGCTAAACTAATTAACAAAATAATAATTATAATTTTCAAATCTTGCTCTTACTACTAATCTCTCAACAACTACTGCTAACAAAATAATAATTATAATTTTCAAATATTGCTATTACTACTAATCTCTCGACAACTACTGCTATTTTTACACTCCCCTCTTGATGAACATGATTATTAGTCGAGTTCATCTTACTAAGTAGCAGATTAAATTGTGTGGGATGTAAGGCCTTTGTAGACAAGAATGCCAATTATTCATTCATCCTTATGAATTCTAGTTTAATCATACCAGCTGCTATCTTTTCCTTTATGAAATGAAAATCCATTTCTATGTGCCTTTTCCTCTGATGAAGCACTGGATTTTTGGAAATGTGTATAGCAGACATAGTGTCACAATAGAGGACAGTGGGATGTTCAGGTTGAATGTAAAAATCTCTTAAAAGATGAGTCAGCCATATGACTTCACAAGTTGTGGACGCCATCGCTTTATACTCTGCTTCAGTAGAACTCCTGGAAACCTTGTTTTGCTTCTTGGATTTCCATCTAACAAGAGAATCTCCAAGAATATACAATAACCAGTAAGTGATTTCCTTGTTTCAATGCATCCTCCCAAATCACTGTCACAATAACCTATCAATCATAATTGAGATCGTGCTGACATAAAACGTCTTTGCTCAGGTTTGCCTTTAAAGTATTTTAGAACTTTAAATGCTTCATTGAGATGAACATCTACTAGTTTATCCACATCAATGCTTTAAAAACCGGACCGGTGACTGAACCGAAGAAATAACTGATTCAAGGTCAATGGTTCAACCGAAATTCAACCGTGATCGCACCGGTGACTAATAAATATATAAAATTTTATTTTATATATTATATATATAAGATAATTTTTAAACATACTTTTTAAT
>JANZXP010078098.1:0-10294 GCA_027576715.1 Erythroxylum flavicans
ATCATTCATGGATTCAAACCATTTGTTATTAATGCCATATGTCACCATTTTATAGGCCTAATCAACCTAAATTCCTATGTATCAATTTATCTTGCTCTTAACATTTTTCTTAGACTAGATGTAGATATCACCTCATCAATTACTCAATTGTAATGATAAATTCCCAATTTACTAATTATAGTCCACCAAAACAAAATCAAGACAAAATCAACACATAATTACATCATGATCAGTAAAACCTTTCATACCCTGGAACATGTCAATTGAGTGCATATACTATTTTGTAATGTTTTCTAAATCATGATTCATATGTGTACACAAATACTATGCATGTGAATGAAACACATCTCGTAAATTCTTAAATGAAATAGCTTATGTGACTCATTCTAATAGTTTAATCTCTTAACAATTTTAGGAGGCAGGATATTACAACAGTAAATATACATCAACTCTAAAAGATAAAGACTATATGAAAGGATCATCTAAAGATAGAAGATTTCTTCATGGATATGGATATATCATTCTGAGTTAAATGTAATCTCTTTTCTTGTTAGTTGGGATGTAGATAAATCCTATAAGATAAAGTCCCATTTAGATGAGGATGTCATCTTATTGGATAATGTGATATAATTTGATTAGGATAAGATATGATCTAGCTGGTTTAGTTCAGTTAGGATTCTGACTTAGCTATTAAGTCAGAGGTGCCTATAAATAGCTCATTTGAACCTTGCTCTGCATATGAGATTGACAGTGTAGTCACAATGTCCAAAAGTAGGAAAAAACCGAGAGAGGGCAAAGAGAGTTAGATTCTCATCCTTGTTTAATTATTTTTGGGATTGATTTGAGGGTTTGTTGATTGTGATATCAACTTTGGTTTCAATATTGAAACTTTGTGAAACAATTTATTGTTGTTAAAGGGTGAGAGATTAACTTTATTGTAAATCCTTATTAAATTTAGAGGATTATTTGTCAGTTTGTCCCGTGGGTTTTTCTTTTTATACTAGAGGATTTTTCACATTAAATCTTAGTGCTTGTTTCATCATTAGTTTCTCATAACATTCTCATATTTTTCTGCTGCTGTAACTTGAAGAGTTATTTCTTGTCGTTAATATTTGATTGGTCTTTTAGAGGTTGTGTATTTGTCTCCCGATAGAAATGAAATTATAGAAGTTAATAGTTACACTAGTGTTTGGTGTCAAAATATTAAGAACGGTAATGTCAATTTTTTTACTTATGTTTTATTATTATGATTGATTTTGTAAATAATTAATTAAAATATTTTGTATTATTACTAATTAATAAAAAAAATTATTTAATAAATAATTCATTAAAATTATTTTTAGTAATTCAATAAATTATTAATTTTGAAATAATTGTGTATGATTTTTCTTATAAGAATAAAATTAATAAAACCATAATTAACTTATTATATGATACAAATTATTGAAATAAAATAAAATAATTATTAAATAAATTAAATAAAGTCATGTGCAATGTTGATAATAATATCCTAATAAGAATTAATCAAAATGATGTCTTATCTAAATAAATAAACTAATCTTAAATTTTTAGATAGAGAGTTTCAACTGAGAGAAAAGACAAAGAAAAAAATAAAAAAGAATTTATATTTGTCCATGGCTGTTCATTTGTTATTCCTAATATTAGTATTATATCCGTATTTACTTGGGAATAAAAATTCAAAATTATTTAAAATTCATTCCAAATTTATCAATTTTTATCTCATAATTGCTAACAACCAAACAAGCAAAAATTAAAGGATATAAGTTACATATCCATTCTCATTTCTTCATTCTTACTTACCAAACGTACTGAAAATGAAAATGTTTTGAGTTTCTTATGCTATGGCAGATTTGTTAGTCAGGGATTTCATTTTTATCCTTCTTTGTACTTCCAATTTTGATTTAATGTAGGTCAGCCTCATCTTTAGAACTTGATTTGAAGAAACTTGTTTCAACTTTCAACAAAATGAACAACCGAATGCTTCAGAGACGATGGAGCCACATTCAGTTTTACAACATCTCAGTGAATCCAAGAAGCAAGTAAACCTTAACTCAGCCGCTATTGTCATCTCAAGAAGAGAATTTAATGATTCTTTATTGGCTATTTGGACTACGATACACATATTTGCTTCTTCCCCTCAATTGGTTAGTAGCGAAGCCTCTGTGTTGTTTTCTCTTTCTCCTTATCCTTTCTTTTCCTCTTTGTACGTAGAAGTTGATTCTGTGGCTTTGGCTTTTGTTATGTTGCCTAGCTAATTAGCTGCAGGAAAAATAAAGCTTGGTGTATTGAAAGAAAATAAGAACCTACGTGTCGTTTCAAACCCTTATCAAGCAACTGTCATGGCTAGATATTCTCTTAGGCAAAGAGAGGAAGCTTAGAAGATGCAGGCTAAAATACAGAAGTTGGCAATCGAAGTAGCTATACAGAAGTTGGCAATCGAAGTAAGTGATATGAAATAATAGGCCTGGTAAATTTTCGTGCGAACTAATAATTCAACCCTGTTTGATCTAGAAAAAGTCAGGGTTAGAATTTTTTTGATCGAATTTAAATCGAGTTAACCGATTTTTGTTCGAATTAAAATCAAATCTGGATCCAGATTGACCTAATTGGACAAAATATTCGAATTTTTAAAATTGTTCAGTACCGAACATTTAAAATTGATTAAAATTGTCCAATTCGAATTTAATAAAGGCAAAAAAATCACTGTTTCAAAATTTGGCGAAGAAAAAAATTTATGTAATTTTGAATTTGGATTGTAATGTATGTCACATGCTTTTTTGAAAACTTATTTTTGATTGTAATTTTAATTAGTTAATTTTTATTTAGAACAAAGTAATAGAGACATTGAAGGAGTGATCGATGAAATGCTAAGCTTGGATGTCAATAAAGCTATTTCATATGAATCTAATCAAGTAGTGGTTGATGAGTGGTAAAGTTTATCATTACTTCATTCTAATTTATTGTATTAAGTTTTGATTGTTATGTATATGTTAGCTAACTCGTGTCATTTTTTTTGTTTTTTCTAACTCAGATAATGGAGTCTTAGGAACATAAAGAGTGAGATATGAAGAGTTTGATGAAGAAGGATTTATTATTTCTTGCATGTTTTATTTGGTTTGAATCTGTAATATGAAGAATGTGGTTTACTGGTTTTAGATTTGGTGTATTGTTTGTGTCTTTATGGCTTGTTGCTATAATTTTATTGAAGACTTTGAAATTGGTGGTTGTATTTTTGTTTTTTTGAATTTGGTTGTAGACTTACTATTTGTTTGGTTTGAACTTCAACTAGACAACCATAATTTATTTTTATTTGCTATATTTTTTTATTGGTTTTATAAAGAAAAAGAGATTAGAAGAAGATGGTGCAATTTAATGACCCTTTGATATTAGTTAAAATCGGACAAACCAGTTCCGAACCGGGTTGGGTGTTTTCCAATTCGCTTCAGTTTCGAGTCAACTTGGTAAAAAAAAAAAATGGTTTCAAACCAATCAATTTAGGGTCATGAAATTTTTAGTTTTTTTTGAATTGTCCAGAACCGGTTTGATTTGAAACCAATTTTTTACCAGCCCTATGAAATAATGTTAGACTTTTGTTTTTAATTGACATTAATTATAGTTAAATTATTTTAATTACATTAACATTATTAAAATTAATTAAATTGAGTTAGATTAATTAAAAATTTTAAATTACAGTAATAAATTAAGTTTAATTAAAATGAGTGAGTTTTGAAATTGAGACTCACGTGATTAATAAAAAATAAAAAATATGTATCATATTAGTCATAAAATTAATATAATTTTGCTAAAATTTTTATATATTTAAAATATAGATTAAGCGATTTTATTTTAAACAATATAAGATATTAGAGTGATGCGTGTTTTAATAAAAAATATGACAATAAAAATGTACATTTTATCTTGAGCAATTTAATTGAAAGATGCAAACTCGAAATTTTGTTATAGCAATCTGGTCTAACCAAGAACAAAACCCGACCTAACAGTCATCTTTGTCTACGCTAGGCCACGAAAGAGGGGCAAACCAGAACTTTAAGATGACATCTCCGACCTTTATTTACCCATTTGATTATGACTAATGGGTTATGCTTTTTAGAATCAGGAGAAGATGTCAAAGTCATTCGCGATAAGAACATTTAGACATTGATACCTTTAAATGCTAAAATTATTGCAACTTTGCATTGAACGGAATATGTTTTTCATCATTTAGTTAATATCGTAGTATTCCTAACTATAAGCTAATTGTGCTTAAAGCAAGCAAAGCTATTCGTTTTTATTGGTGAAAATGTATAGAGCTACAATAAATTGGTACCTGTGAGTGCTAAAATTAATGAAAATTTGTACCAAATAGTATAAAGTTTTAATCTTTTGGTTTATGTTATATTAATCAAAATAATTTTAAAAAAAGAATATATATTAATCAATAATTGGATAATGTGATCAAACAATTTTTTAATGAAATAGGATATTTTAGATGCATTTTAATTATGAGAAAAATCAATATTTTAATCTATAGTTTTAAATAAATTATTATAACTAATCTAATTTTTTATTATTTTAGTACTTATACTCTTCTTTTTGCATTAAATATAATTCGATTTTAATTGCTATTGAAATTTATCTTCAATTAGTTGCCATGGCATATGATGTATAGAGCAATGAGAACATTCAATGCTAAGTGAAACTATTTTTTCAAATTAGATAAAATCTAAAATTCAAAAGATTGACACATTAACTTTAATTTGAAACAATTTTGAATTTCATAAGATTAAAATGAAACTTGGATCATCATCTAATGATAGTTAACTTGTAAGCAATTTAATAAAGAATTGTATTGAAAGATATCTTAATAGGTATGAAAATTCATAAATATCTTAATAAGTATGAAAATTCAAAAAATTCAAAATATTTAAATTTAAGTTTTGGGGTTAAAGATTTAACTGGATTATTGTTTATTTTCCAAAGATTCTCCTTAAAATTTGTAAGTTTAAGCTTAGAATGTTTTTCAATATGGAGTCTCGTTAAGTCAATTAAAGAGATGAATATGATATTTTGAAGAGATAAAATTAAAGGTGAGATGTGATATCATTTTTGGGAATAAAGATTTTTTTGTGAAATTTTGAGACTTGTTTCAATCACATGTGATACTTAAAGACTTTTTGCGTAGTGGACTTTTTGTTAGGCTTTGGCCTTTATGTGTATATTATATATATAATATCAGTTTGCCTCCATTTTGACCTTAGATATGCTTTAAAACCAAAAACTATCTCCATTTTGAATTTTGCCAACTTGTCTGAGCTATAGGAACATAAATAGATTTTTCCTTAAATTGTTTTCATATAAGGAGATTTTTTATCATATGAAGTCAAAATATAGGGATTTATATTGTTTGTGTTAAGAAACTCGATGTCATATGAAGACCTATTATATGTATTGGTTTTACCTTAAGCTCTAAGTCTTCTTTATGCAATGAAGGTTTGCAATGAGACAAAAAAACCTTAAGGTGGACAATTGACTGAAGTTCTATATTCGTTTATCTCATTCCTTTGGTTTATGTCTAAAGGCGTGCCTACCTTCTTTAAAAGAAATCTCAAGTTTTGTATTTGTGCGCTCATCTCTTTCTCTATATTATTTCATATATAAAATGTTTTAAGCCAATTCAATTGCCTCATTATTGCTTGAAGGTCTATCATCTTCTTGTGTAAGGTTCTAGTTTGCTTTCTTTATAATGTTTGTTAATAGTGCATTAAATGTGGAAAATCTAATGCCAGGTCTAAAAGTAGGTATAGTGATGAATTTAAGTTAAAGATGTGCAAACATGTATTCATAGAGGCCTAGAAACTTCCTACCAATTTAATTTGAAACAATTTTGAATTTCATAAGATTAAAATGAAACTTGGATCATCATCTAATGATAGTTAACTTGTAAGCAATCCAATAAAGAACTTTATTGAAAGAGATCTTGACAGGTATAAAAATTAACAAATATCTTAATAAGTATGAAAATTCAAGAATTGAAAATACTTAAATTTAAGTTTTGGGGTTGTTTACACCGAAAAATGGGTTCGGCCCATTTTTACTGTTTTGGGCCGAAAATTCGAAGTCCAAAGAAAAGCCCATGGTTCGAAGTCCAAAAGAAATCCACTTACCCAGGCCCATCGAAATCCAGTGTCTAGCAAAGAGGAAAGTAGTAGAATTGGAGTTGGATTGAGAGTCTAGAAGTCCAAGATAATGAGGAGATAGATATGATAAAGTTTATCCAAGTTTTATCTTTATCTGATAGGATAAAGTTTTATTCAAATTTTATCTCTATCTGGTATCTTAACTTTATCTAGTAAGATAAAATTTTATCAGGATTACAAGTTAAATTACAGTAGGACACTTCTCATCGTTGGCTATAAATAGAAGTTTTGAAGTAGAAAGAAGTCTCTCCATCATCACACATATCAAAATCCTGGCATCCCAGCAAACCTATTGGCTTATTTTTATTTTTCCTTAGCATTAGTCTTTCTTTTTCAATTTTCATTAGCAATTTTCAATTTCTTAATCATTGCGCTTTGCCGAATTGTTTATCAATAAAGCAAAGTTCTTTATGTTAGATTTGTTGTCCCTTTCTAGCATACACAATCGTTTGATTTTAGTCTTAGATTACGAGTCGCAATACTTTCTTTCTTATTTCCTAGTTTGGAATCACTTTAAATTCCTGGCACGCTCGCAAACCGAAACAAAGGGCTACGTGTTAACCTTTAATCAAAATAAAGGCAAACACAATCAAACAAGGATGAGAATCATAAACTATTTGCTCTCTCACTCTATTTTCTTTCCCTTTTTAGTGTTTTTCCACCTCTCAATCAACAAGCCTATGTCTTTTCCTATTTTATATCCCAAATTAGGTTTTCTGTGTCATACATAGTAACATACATTGCCGTGTAAATGACCATGTCTCTTTTAGTGTCACTTAAATCGCAGACATACACGGTTATAAAGAGATGCATGATCATTACACATAGTCGTATATATCACGCACACAGGCAGGCACATAACCATGTATGTCTTCACCTTTCACATCTTTTTTCACTTGGTTCAAGAGACCTACACGGTTGATTCACACAGTCGTGTAGCACCCTGCATGGTCGTGTCTACCCCAAAACAGCTTCATCCAACTGTCTTTCAACTCGTCTTCACTCGTTCATCTTTCCTACAAACCATAAAGGCATAATGGATCACCAAAAGTCTCAAGATAAGGTTGAACACTCAATAACAGTGAGAGATTGTCATATTTTGTCATGAAACAACCATTTTCCTCAAGTGCACTAACCACCTACTTACCACTAGCAAGCCAAGAACTTGTTCCAGACTTCAAATCTTCTTACATTAAATCTATGACAAGTAGCTCAATGATTGGAGGTGATAGAAAAGTCATAGATTGTTGATAGTAAAATGAGTTCTTGGCTATGTATTGCCACTTATCAGTGAAGGAGAAGGTAGAATAGTGGCGGCCTGTGTATAAATTTCAATGGAGGAACTTGAATTCCAGCGGCCTGTGTATAAATTTCAATGGAGGAACTTGAATTCCAGATGTGGAAGTAAAAATAAGTAGCTATCACCAGCTAACCATAAAGGGCTTTATAGAAATCTCTGGTTTATGGGAGACTTCATATTAACTAGACAAAATCAATAAGATTCTTAAACCAATAGTGTTAAATTATGTAATTACTTATTAATGGACTTGTTCTAGAATAAAAAATAAAACTATACTAAAATTATTATCTTATCAATTAAGGTCACAAAAGTTTGACTATAGAAAAATGAATGGTCATATATCAATTTTAATCGAGCGATTAATTAAGTGTCATAATCCTAATTAAATTATCAAAAAATATATTACCATAACGTGAAAGAAACAAATCAAAATGATGTGTCACATTTTTATTAGCAAAAGTATGAGTAATGCTATATATATTAATCATTTGGTAAGTCAAGGTCTTAAAGCCAAACGATAGCTCAAACCAGGTGACCTTAAAAAACTTTTAATACAATGCATGTCTTGTACCTCTAAAGTCTTAGGTGAGTCTTTATATATTTTTACTAACGATTGTACAAATAAAATGAGTTAGATTATTGAACTCGCATTAATTATTCATATGCCGGTCCAATGATATTCAATTAAAAAATTGCTCATGAGTTTGTATAGTGCAACTTGCATAAAATTAGGTGTTTAAATTAGATGGAAGACAGTCGTTAAAATATCATGTTATGTACTAAAAAAATCATTAACAAAAATAAAAGAGAAACAATAGAGACTAGTGGCTCTGTGAAACTCTAGACTTTAAATTCCAAAGAAAATTTTAGACTTATATAATTGTCGCAAAAAAGCAAATTTTACCCCACACCAATTTATAAAAATGGTAAAAGTTTGACTAAATTGTATGAATAGTCCATCTAAAAATCTTAATATAATATTAGGTCTATACACACATTCTATTAATTACTATATTAGCTGGAGAAATTCACTCCTCTATATAGGAGACAAATCAGAATCATAAGCACATTTTCTTCAAACATTTGTAGAATATGCTCCCCTTACCACATAATTTGTTATATAAGATTAAACAAGTATGTTGACTACTTTACTTGGGGGATATAAAGAAGTTACAGTTTATTGATAGTAAAATGGCTTCTTTACTATACATTGTCGCTTACTAGTGTTTTGTCAGGTCTCCTGGCGCATTGTATTACCATGTCACTGTTCAATAAAAAGAGACAAATCAGAATCATAAGCACATTTCCTTCAAATATTGGTAGAATATGCCTCCCTACCAGAGTGTTGACCACTTTATTTGGGGAGAGTTGTTAAAATTGACTGCATAATAGTGTTAAAAATGACAAAATAAAGTGAGAATCGAACATATAATTCATAAGATGATTATATCAGTAAAAGTTGGGAGTGCGTGAACATCTAAACTTGGCGGTTTGATAAAAGAAAAAGAAGAAGAAATACAAGAGATTTCTTAAGCAATTCTCACTTACATCACATTCTTTCTTATTCATTGTTTTCTTTGATATAATAACCTTAATAGTTTTTGGAAAGTGAATTGTATGTTTCTATTTTTTAACCTATTTCATATTTTAATAAATTAATTAATTAATTTAATGAATAATTATCATAATTTGATCGATGGCAAGCACAAAATAATTATACAATAACAAAAGAGAGTGAGAGAAATAGATACAAAATTGATTTATAAGATCTAGTTAAACAATTTTTTATTTATGTCTACTTTGTAAGATCCACTCAAAACTGTATTTCATGGTTGTTGGATACGATTGTTTCTCCTACTCATTATCCTCAACAACCTCATCTTTAGCATTTTCTGGATATGGTTCTTGTAGCTCATCATTATCAGGCTGTATTTGATTACCATCAATGTATGTTTGATCACACATTTCATCTCCTTCACATGTAGACTACTTATTAGTGGGAGACAATGGGGAAGAGTTAACAATGCCATAGGATGAGCTATTATATGTTAACTTATCACCTCTCAAAAGGTTAGCACCTCTCTCGTGCTACTAGAATAACACATCACTGCTCCTAGCTACCTTTTGTTTCTTTAGTTCATAGATTATGAAGCCAAACAATTCATTAGGAATATGAAAATTCAATGGAATTGAGGGATCTTGGTTAATCAAATAGACTGTAGTTTGGACTACCTTACCTCAAAATGTCTTTGGAAAAATGAACATCCTCAGCATGCAATGAAAAATTCTCCACAATGGTTATGTTTATCCTCACAATAACAGCATAATGTTGTATAGTCTCTAGTTTGGTCTTTTTATGTCTAATGACATGTGATATACAGTAATCTTCAAAAACCTTGGAAGTAAACTTACCTCCATTATTTATTTTCATGCACTTCAGTTTCCTCTTAGTTTCCTTTTCTACCATGACATGAAACTTCTGGAAAGTTTCAAATACTTTACTCTTTAATTTCAACATATACACCCAATTCTTCCTCGAAGGATCATAATTGAATATAAAAAAAATATTTCTTACCTCCTAGTGATTCTTCCTTAATAAGGCCACAGAGATCTAAATGCACTAACCTCAATGTCTTTTTCTTTCTTATAAATCATTTCTTGAAAGAGACTCTATGTTGCTTGTCAAAAAATAGTCACAAATGTAACACCCCACTCCCGCTGAACCCGAACCCGATATCGACAGTGATACCCGAGTCTGTGCCCCGCGAGAGTGACG
>JANZXP010078109.1:0-10294 GCA_027576715.1 Erythroxylum flavicans
ATTCCAAAGGTGAGTATAGAACATCAATCACAATTCAATTCTATCATCAAACTATATATCCCAATTCTATAATCAAACAAAACTGAAATACATACGAAATAGAACTCAAATGGATGATGGGAGGTAGTGACTTCGGAAAGCTTCTTATTCCAGGAAGCACATCGAGTCTGTGTCATCTTCCTCTTCTCTCTTCCTTAGTCTCTTTCTCGATCTCTCAAAGTTCTCTCCTTTAGGGTTTCATCATGGTAGCTATCAAAAGCTCGCTCTTTCTGTTCTTTATGTTCCTTAAATACCTTGGAAGCCTTAGGGTTCATTCAGGGTCAAAACGGTCTAAAACGTTCCTCAAAACTTGACATTTTCACCTATTTTCATATCTACACGACGCAGGCCACAATTGTGGCAGGCAACGTCTAACCCTTTCTGTCACCAGCATGGCCCAAATGTCACGATCATTGCTAGTGTCATACCTTTCTGCCATGATCGTGGCCTAGGGCATGGTGGCTTATATCTCTCTGTCACAATAGTGGCCTATTATGCCCTGTAGGCTGTGGATTTGGCTCGAAGATCTCCAAAACTTCTCTGTTCTTCGCCATTGACCCTGAAACATTAACAAACACATCAAGTTACCTAAAAAACTTAACATTTAAGCTCAAAGACTCATACTAACCCATAAAAAAACTTAAACACATAAACTAACACAAGTAGAACCTAAATACACACTAAAAACTCAAATTAACACTTAACACATAACAAATTAAACCTTAAAACATGATGCAAGTCACAACTATCAACATCCGCACACTTAAACATTTGCTTGTCCTCAAGCAGACAAAACAACAAACACATACCAAACACACAAAAAGCAATGCAATAATGAGGCAAGGACTTCAACTTTAAGAAATAAATTTAGTCTTAAACACAATTATATAAGTTATATCAAATCATTAACATGCAAAAGCTATGTCAAGGGGCTTTGAACTAAATATGCAAATTCATCAAGATTCAAGTGTTAATTTATTTACCCTTTTCAATTGCACACACACATTAATAATTCTTTGATCCTTCAGACTCTGTAACTATTCCTAAATATATTTTCATGAAAAATCAAGCTTATTACAAGTCTGGTAGGTCTTTGTTAAGAACACACATTTTTTTATTTCATTAGTGAATATAAACTTAGTCTTTTTACATGAAGCCAAACATTGGTAATGAATGTCAATCAAGTTACTTGACTAAGTCATGTTTTTATTAAACTATTTAGTTGAAATGTCATTATGGCTTTTTGATGCAGAGGCACACATTTGTGATGCGTGTCGATCCGGTAACTCGGCTATATCACGTTCTTAGCTAGCTACTAGCTTTATTCATAACCCAAAGGTCAGTAGAATAGTGATTTATTTAACAAATATTTTTTATTGCCTACCTTGTTATTTTAGCTACTCAGTTCCATGAAAAATACTAGTTAATCTACATAAGTTAAAAGGCCTTAAATTATAAATGAATGTCACAATCTATAGGGTGCTAAACTTACACTAAATCCTAATTAAGCTATATATTCATCCAAAGACCCCTAATTCACTAATTTTGCGGGCTAATGATTATTCACAACCAAATAGACTATGTTTAAAATTAAATAAATTTCACTCCATCTAAGAAATTGACACATTTAAACAATTCACACAATGTAACCTACTAACTATCGTGCAATATGCAAAATCACATACAAAAGTAAAACACATAACCCCTCCCCACACTTGAACAACACAATATCCTCAATATGAGAAGAGAGCAAATAGCACATAAAAAATAAGAATAAATAAAAAATTAAGGTAAACAGAAATTAAATAAAAATAAAACATAAAAAATAGAACTAAATGCTAATTTGAAAAAGAAAAAATAAATAGATTAGACACAAATCTCATGGAGATGGAGGTGGTGATGGAGTTCGAGGTGGCAATTAAATGCCTTGAGCCTCAAAATATCAGTGGATCTGACGAATATCTCTACTCTGGCATCGTTGTGCCTGGGCCATCTCCTTCATCATTCTGGTGTTCTCCTTAAGTGTCTTGTTAGTTTTGAAGATTGAATCCAGAACTTCCTTCTAGCTTTTCTCTTCTTCCTCTTCCTCAGACTCTTCACTCGACTATTCTACATGCTGTGGCGGGGTTGAGCTCGAACTCGCCTGACTAGCCCTAATTTTGACATGTGTCTTCTCGCTGATTTCCCTAAGTTCCAGGTTGTGGAAATGAAGGATCTCTACTACAAGTGGTGGTGGTTTAGGAAGTCAAGTAAGTGGACAGTTATCCCATTACGGTCCACGCCGTAATATTCAGCAACAACAGACACTATGTAACTCATTCCTAAATTGCTACTCCTTTTGCATGGAGTCGTAACAATAGCTTGTAGCAAATGTGTGGATGTGCACACTGGAATACTGTGGTCCATATACCACAACATAAATAGTTCCTTTATGGAACACTTGTTGGTTTCTGTTTTGTCAAAAACCAGCCGACATATGAATTTGTCTAGTAATAAGTGTTCGTGGGATCTTATTATATTATTATGAGCATTCTTGGCATGAAAGTGATCTATTCTAGTCAGTTCATTCAAATACTAAGAAGGATGAAAATCCTCCTGTCGATCGATGATAGAGGATTTGGGGAATCCACACATATCACACATAGTTTCTACATTCAATTCGTAAGCTCTTCCTCTCAACCCAAACCACAATTCCTTGGGGTTGCTAGGGTCATACGTTAGTGAAGTGAAAAATTCCAATGTGAGCCCCTGATAAACAGGAAATTACAACTGTATAAATGGGGCCCACTGGATTCTTTTAGCTAAATTTTCTACTCTCTCGCTCAACTCTAGCCTATAAAATTTTTCAAAATCAAAGTATTTTGGAACTACAATTTGTCTAGAATTCAAAGATTGAAAACAAATACCTTCCTCCTCTGTGTAGATCGGGAAAGGCACGCTAAAGTTTGTTGCTCGGTTTCTTCTCCATGTCCCGCAACTTGATTTCATCCTACTTGCTCCCATCGAGCTGATTGCTTAATGCGCGACATAATTTTTAGGAATTGAGTAGAATTTGGAAAAAAATTGGAAGTTTTAAATTTTTTAAAGAGACGTGAGAGTGTTTTTAGGGTTAAAATCTAGAGAAATAAAGTAAAAATGAAAGTGAATGTAAAAATGAAGTTAGAACTAAATATATAGGTGCTTAAAAGGGTAAAATAGTAAAAATTTCTTTAAAAAATGCGTTCTCCCTTTTCTGCCCAATCGTAGGCCACAATCATGGCTTTGCAGTTTTTCACCACTTCTTATTTTTCTTCTTTTGTTCTTTTCCCAATCTTTTTGAATTCATTTCTTAATTCTTTTTGTGGCCCTTTTCACCTCTCTTTTACTTGCTTGCTCAATTCATCAACATTATTCCAAAATCTGATTTTGTTTTGATTTTATTCAAAAATAAAAATAACCCTAACTATAAAATTCAAGCATCCTAACAAAAAAACTAATTTTCCATGCGTTGCCTCCCATGTAGCGCTTCTTTTAATGTTAGTAGCTGGACGATCTTTTAAGCTCACGGTGGTTGGAATGGATGATGTAATGGTCTCAAAGTTTGCACTTTAGCTACCATACTATGATTTCGACCTTCCTTACAATTCTCTTTTCCTTGCCTTATTCTTTGTGAGCGCTTCTTCCTGAATGCATTCCTAGGGTCCCCGATATCCTCCCATTCTCCTCGAGGCTCAGTTTCCTTGTTGTCTATTGGAGGTAAAGGAGATCCATAGTCTTTCCTTAACACTTGAAAGGTTATTTGCTCTTTTCCTATCCTCAGAGTTAATTCGCCCTCATCAATGTCAATGATTGAATGAGCAATGGACAAAAAAGGTTATCCAAGAACTATCAGGGTTTCCACATTTTCTCCAATGTACAATATGTAGAAGTCTACAGGAAAGGTAAATTTATCAACTTTTACTTGAACATCCTTTATAATCCCCTTCGGGTTTGTGTACTGTTCTGTCTTTACCAAAAACTTAATAAGTACTAACTGTCTTAACCCCAGCTTCTGACTAAAGGTGTAGGGCATCATGTTTATACTTGCTCCTAAGTCCACGACCGCCCTATCTATGATGATTCTATTGATACTGTAGGGGATGAAAAAGTGCCCTAGGTCTTCTTTCTTCTATGTGATGTTAGGGCCTTTTTCTGATGTTCGCTCCTTGACCTTCTTCTTGACAGATTCCTTCAATGTAAGTTTTGTTTGTAGTTGATTTGTCACTTTCACGACTTTATTTTGCTCAATCTCCTCTAACTTCCTTACTGCCCTCTTTGCAATTAACTCTCGCTGAGCAAAGATATGGTGCTGAAGTATAGGTCGAGTTGCCTTAATCGACTAGATCACAGGTTCACTTGAAAGGAATTCATGACCTTCTCCTTTATCTCCTTCCTCCTTCACCTGTTTAAGTTCCTCATCTTAGGTCTGACTGATAGTCATGATTCATTCCTTCGGGTTCAAATCGATGTTGCTTGGAAGGGTTCCTGCATTCCATGTAGACATTGCCTCCACTAATTGGCCCACTTAGACTTCTAAATTATGTATAGATGAGGCATGGTTTTTTCTTACTTTCTCTAATTTACTTTTGAAACTTCTATGCATATCCTTCATGTCTCTAACCTTATCAAAAATCTTATTCAACTTCGATTCTATTGAGCTTGATTTATCTTACTAAAAGCCCGATTTTCCTTAAGGCCTAAACTGTTCTCAAGTGTTGTTTGTCTAGGAGAAGTTGGGTTGGTTCTTCTACTCAGGGTTGAAAGTGTTGGAGTAGGGATTGTTACCCCCTCCTCGTCCATATTAAGCCCCTATATAGTTTACTTACTCTTAATTGTCTTCCTTCATCAAATAACAGTCCACGGTATTATGTTCTATATGGCCACGGAGCTCACACTTTAAGTATACGGCCTTTACCGAAGCTGAGGATGATGCCTTCATACTATTGAGCTGTCGTGTTAAGTTGTCGATCTTCTCTTGCATCTTAGTCATTTGATCAATCGCGACAATTCTTTTCTGCTCTATAAGGGTAGCAGGTTGCCTCCCCCGCTCGTTTGTCTATAAGCAACTGTTGTTTGTCATCTTCTCAATCACCTCCTCAACTTCATCAACATTCTTTTGCATTAAGGATCTTCCTGAAGTTGTGTCGATTGTGCCTCTTGTCGGTGGGTTCACTCTATTGTAGAAAGTTTGCAATAAGAACTCTTTCGATAAGTTATGGCGTGGGCACTTCTGTTGCAAGTTCTTATATCTCTACCACGCTTTATAGATTGATTCCCCATCACCTTATTGGAAAGTAGTGATTTCCTTAATAATCTTTGTGGTCTTGATTAAGGGAAAATATTTATCCAAGAATGCACGAACTAGCTGGTCCCACATCGTAATGTTAGCTGAGCTAAGTGAATGGTACCAAGCCTTCGCTCTATCCCTAAGAGTAAAAGGAAACAGTCTGTTTCAAACTACATCTTCCAACTTCTGATGATACTAGAAAGTATCACAGATCTCGAGGAAATTAACTATGTGGGCATTCGGATCCTCGTTAGCCAATTCATAAAATTGCACATTTTACTGACGCATTGAGAAGTGTAGGTTTAATCTAGAACGAGGCTGCTTAAACAGGTAGCCTAGCTACTCTTTGGTTTGCCGTGTTAAACCCTGGCCTCTTGAAGTCCATCAGGGTCTTCTTATTCCATTCTTAGTTAGCTCTATGGTCCATGTTTTGTTGAAAGTCCTTAGCCATTGTTGATTTCTTGACCTCTTCTTTTTCTTCTCACTGAGCTTTCCAATATTCGATTGATATCTAAATGTAACGTTTCCGCTACACGACTCAAACCTCTCGTGACTGTTTTTTCATACAAGAGCATAATTTTTAAAATAAAACGAAAGTAATGAAAACAAAAATTAAAAACTAAACTAACGCTTTAAACTGTAGGACTAAATTATTACCTTCCCGACAACGATGCCAAAAAACTTGATCGCAGGTTTATACATGATAAGTTTTAATATTTTTAACCTTAATAATACTGCAAACGCATGGGTTGTTCGCGTAGTACCTAAAGTATCGATCCCACGAGGAGGGTTAATCTAATCCTAGAATCTATTGTTGATGACTAATAAATAGGTATTTAATAGACAATGAATTTAAACACGAGAACCAAATAAATTAAATAAACCAAATCAAATAACAAAATAATAATTGACAATTGACAATTAACAAAACAAGCACGACAACGATTAGGAATTTCAAATAAAAAATGAATAACAATTAATGGAAATTGATTGATTTGTTGAAAAATTATAGCACACCCTAGAATTCAACCTAGTGAGTTAATCGAAAGAGAGAAAGGGAAAATTATCTGTTTTTAATTCCAATCTAACTGATTACGATTTATCGAATTAATGATTCTAGATGATCCTAAGGTCAGTTACTCTCTCTCAAGTTATAATTGAACCTTAAAGCATAAACCCTAATTAGATTATGGGAAGTTGTAAAATCTCAATTAACAATCATTCCAAAACCTAATCAATTCTTAAGTTCTCTAACAAATAATTGGAAACCTATATGTGATCTCTTTACACAAGATTTACCAACCATATTCAATTTAGAATCTATTAAATTTCCTAACTCTCACTAGCCCAATTTAATCATTTTTCTCGATTCAGCATCTTAGTTTATTATCGAGATATGAAGTGTAGAATTAAACCACAAGTAATTCAATAAACACATAAAACAATCAGATTTCATTAAATAAATAATAATAATCCAAAGGTGAATATAGAACATCAATCACAATTAAATTCTATCATCAAACTATATATCCCAATTCTATAATCAAATAAAACTAAAATACATTGGAAATTGAACTTGAATGGATGCTGGGAGGCCGTGACTTTGAAAAGCTTCTTATTTTGGGAAGTACATCGAGTTTGCATCGTCTTCTCTTCTCTCTTCGTTCGGCTTTTTCTCGATCTATCAAAGTTCTCTTCTTTAGCGCTTCGTCGTGGTGGCTAATCAAAAGCTCCCTTTTTCTATTCTTTATGTTCCTTAAATACCTTGGAAACCCTAGGGGTTCCTTCGGGGTCGAAACAGTCTGAAAAGTTCCTCAACACTTGACGCTTTCACTTATTTTTGTGTCTGCCTGATGTAGGCCACGATCGTGGCCAACGTCTAACCCTTTCTGTCATAAGCGTGGCCCAAGTGCCACGATCATGGCCAGTGTCAGCCAAGATCGTGGCCTAGGGCATAGTGGCTCATATCTCTTTATCACGCCCGAAAGTCTCTGAAACTTCTCGGTTATTCTCCGTTGACCTTGAAACACTATCAAACACATCAAGGTACCTAAAAAACATAACATTTAAGCTTAAAGATTCATACTAACCCATAAAAACACCTAAACACATAAACTAACACAATTAAAACCTAAATACGTACTAAACACTCAACTTAACACATAACAAATTAAACATTAAAACATGATGCAAATCACAACTATCACTTAAAACTTATCTGCCAAAGCATTTAACCAATAAAGATTCAAACAGATAAGAAATAATATATTATATGTACATCAGAAAATGAAATCATGCCTGAAAACAAGCTCCACAAATAGCTTTATGTTTGTATAAGGAAGGAACACCTTTACAAGGTGTTCGCTGTTAAATCTTATTGTAAGGAACCATACCTACACCCCCCAGCTGCAACAAGTTCACAAAATAACAATTATCAACCAATAATCTCCTAAAAAAACTTTTCATTTCATTGTCAAAATCATTTCCTATAAAAGAAATAATGTCTATGTTAATCAGGAAAATAGGCCAAAGAAAAAAAAGAAATGAACACTTACAAGAAAGTGTAAAGGTTTTAGATAAAAATGGAATGTTTGATTGGTATACATAATGATCACTAGTAGTTGCAAATGAGAAACATATATGATAAGTTTGAGATAAGACCCACAAAACTTTTTAGTTTTAGATCCTTTCGAAAATATAATACATATATAGTATGAGACCCATAAAAATTAATAAATAATTTTATTTGTATTTTTTAATAGAGGGTTGAATGAAATGTTAAGTCAAGTTGTTTTGAACACTTATGAAATGTTAAGGTTATTTTTGTATATGCTAAAATGTAAAGTTTAAATTGATTTTTTAAAAAAACCTCAGGTTCCAATTTGACCTTTTGCCATTTCATATTTAATATAAAGATTGAGAAATCATATGGATGAATAGGTAGTGGTATAAATAATAAGAATTTTATGGAATCCTAGAGATATAATCATATAAATCTTTTGAGTAAGAGTCAAGTTTAACAAAGAAAATCATAGAACAAGGTAAAATGTATTTTTTATTAGAAATAGATTTCAATAAATTAATTTAAGGATAAAAGATATATTTCTTAAGAAAGAATATGGCTATAACTTTGAAACTTATACAAGTCCAAGAAATAATAGTAAAAATTGAATTAAAATAAATATAAGTATGGAAATATTCTAGGAAGATTCAACATCTGGGTCTTACTTACCAATCATTTATTTCAATAATATTTACTACATTAGCTTGTCATTTTAAACACTAATTTTAGTTTAATTAATCATTTATTTTGATTTAATCATTTATTTTGTTGGATTAGATAATAGAAAGATAGTTATTCTTAGAGAAGTGGTTTAAAGGCAATCACCTTTAGCACTTATTGTACAAAATCATTTTATGATTAATAAAGGCATTTTTCATTATTTCGATGTTCATAAGTTTATCGATTTGATGTTAAACTTAAATTGATTTAATAAAGTCCTTGATACAAAACATAGCATAGAGGAATCATTATGAGATCATGATAATGAGATTCATATCGTGTGTAATTATGTTAGTATCTAAACTTTCCCTAGTCATAGGATTAATGAGATGGGATATCATTAATCCAAATAGACTAAACCATATTATAGTCCTTGATTAGATCAAGCAGTAGATCTTATAAGCTGTAGATATGAGTTGCTTAGAGTTAAAATGTGGATGCTTACCAATGGTAGTAAGTACATTGGATTGATCTATTATGAGACAATCATATAGATATTCTATTCCAGTGTCAATGATAGTCTCATCATAGCAATGCTGCAAGTATCCTTTGACTTGAGGTACCCAAGGATGTCTCGAATACTGATCCAATGTTTTGACTCCATTCTTCGGTGCCTTTCAGGGGTTACTTATAGGTCAGTGATTAGGTACAACTTGAGGTATTCGGAGGTAATTGAGTAGCCAATAAAGGATTCACCACTCCTGATAGAAGGAGATGATACCCACGCCGTCTTGATGGAGTCATTACTCAGGAGTCTCTAGATAGAGTAGATATATGTCATGAAGAGAGTCTTCAATGATATATAGAGTAATGAGATCCTCATGACAAGATCTAATATCACTTGGACTAGATATGATGTAGTCAGTTTAGTATTAGTTGACACTTTAACCATCCTCTGAACCAAGTGGGTATAGATGGTGAAAGGAAAAATTGCATGGAAACATTGCATATGGAAGTCAAAGCTCTGACTTTCTGGTCAATTGGGGGTTATGACATATTGCTACATACTGCTCTTGACTTACTTGAATCAAGTGTTAATTCAAGTGGCCAACGTAATCGAGAACCTAATAGGTCACACATATAAAAGATCCGAAGAATGAGTAAAATGGTATTGATTGGTTATTCAAGAAATGAGAGAGTGTTTCGAGATTGGATAGCGATGTGATCGTGGTACAAAATGTTCCTTGGAATGGATTAGAAACAAGTGTTGTTGGCTTCCATTAATATATGTTATTCATGGTCATTAACTTCTCATAATCTCCATTAATGCATGTTATTTATGACCATTAACTTCCCATAAGTATCTATCAGTGATAAGGGTTATGGACAGCCAAATGGTGCAAAAAATTGAAATGACTTTCGTGCATCTTGTGTAAGACTAAAAGGAAAAGGAAAGGTTTTTTTCTTATACAGACAGACTTTTTCTATCTAACTCTCTCAAGAGTTCTTGTCTTTACTAGCACAAAGAAAGAATTATAGCCATCTCCTAGTGAGGCTTCATCCTTTTATCTTCATGTGGACTTTCATTAGAGACGGTCTACGTTGATCGTTATGGTTTACTATAACCCAACGTGGAGAAAATTAAAGAATGAAGGAGATCGTCAGAAAGGTATGTAAACATCTTACATTTCATGTTTTTGTTTTTCTATATCTATATGCATGAGTAG
>JANZXP010078179.1:0-10293 GCA_027576715.1 Erythroxylum flavicans
CTTACTGATCAATCATCAGACCTAGAGAGAAGAAACCAATCATTAGTAAAAGAAAGATTAAATATTCCCAACTTCTTGAAATTTATATGAAACTTAAACTTAGCTTCATTCCTAATATTATGATTTAAACTTAGCTTCATTCCTAATATTATGATTTAAACTTAGCTTCATTCCTAATATTATGATTTATAAACCTAATTAAGATCTCAATGCATAGTATGAAAAAGTAAGTAGATATTGTATCCCCCTATCTCAACCCTTTAGGTTTAGGTGATAACTTACTAAAATATCTCTATTTCTTCCTTAAGGACAATTTATATTACTAAAAGACAATTTATGCACTTTCTATTCACCTTTATATTACTAAAAGACAATTTATGCACTTTCTGAAAGTTGTGGGTAATAATAATATGATGATAAAAACATGAATGAATTTTTAATAGAAAATAATAGTAAAAACAAGTTTTTACGATCATTTCCAGGGAAGCTAATAGTTTTTAGGAAGCATAAAACTATTTATAGTTGTTTTATTTGTTTTATATTCTTTATTTAATTTTAATTCTTTTGTTTTCTATTCTTAGTGTATTTTGATTTTTGGTATGAATCTTAATGTTTGAAAAGGAATTATGTGTCTACATTCTTTAAAGGTGACCTAAAGATTTAGAACATGCTTCATCAGATGCCTAAAGATTAAAAATGGGTAACCCGAGACGTATACTTTTATAAAATAAAAGAATAATGATAGACGTTTACGTATGCTAAGTTTTAATATTTATAACCTCGATAATATCACAAGTGCACGGGTCGTTCATGTAGTACCTAAGGTATCGATCCCACAAGGAGGAGTAATTTAATCCTAAAATCTAAGGCTTAACTCAAATTTGCAAATAATTAAAATAAACAACTAGGCAGGAAAAATATTCAATCAAGCAATCAATCTCAAGAATTAAAATTACTCTCTCTCGAGTTATAATCTTTAACACTAATTAATAATCCCTAATTAGATTATAGAATTGCAATCTCTCAATTAACAATTTACCCAAAACCTAATTTAGTTCTGAAATTGTCTAATAACCTACCAAAACCTATGCACGGTCTCTTGCTACACAAATTTAACGGTTTGATTCAATTCTTTATCTATCAAACTACCTAACTCTTGTTAGCCCAAAATATTTACTTAATTCACCCTCTCAGTTTGTTACCGAATTATTAAAAACAGAAATTGAATCACGAATAACTTAATAAAATCTCAATAAATCAAATTTCATTAATAGCAAAGACAAATCCCAAAAGGTGAGTTTAGACAATATCCTCAACATTCAACAATCTGTCATCTATGGCTATGTTAAATTCTACACAATTGTAAGAATGAAATAAACTAGAAATAGCTCGAAATGGATGATGATGGAGGTAGCGATGGCAAGAAACCACCCATTCTATGAAATACTTCACATCAAGCTTCTTCTCCCTGTCTCTCTTCCTTCGTCTCCTTCCTCAAATCTCTCGATAAGCTCTCTAGGGTCTCAAAATTTGGCTAATGCAAAAATCCTGTACCTTCTGTTTTTCATGTTCCTTAAATACCTTGACAGCCCTAGGGTTTTTTTGGGATCAAAATGGTCCAAAAAATCCCTCGAAACTTGACTTTTTCTCTTATTTTCATTTCTGCCCGATGCAGGCCACAATCGTGGCTCTACTGCCATGATCGTGTCCAGCATCTAACCTCTCTATCATAATCGTGGCCTGTGTCAAAGTCTTTCTATCATGATCATGTCCTTTAGCCCAAGATCATGGTCTAGTTAATAAGTCTCTATCACGATCGTGGCACAGGCTGTGGATTTGGCTCAAAAGTCTCTGAAACTCCTCCATTCTTCACCGTTGGCCCTAAAATACTAACAAACATATCAAGGTTCCTTAAAAACATAACATTTAAGCTCAAAGACTTATACTAACTCATAAAAACACTTAAACATATATAATTAACAAACTAACACAATTCTAACCTAAACACATACTAAACAATCAAATAAACGGTTAACCACATGTAAAACTATACCCTAAAATATAATGCATTTCACACCTATCAAAGAGCATATATCCATATTAGAGTATGTGAAGTTATCAATCATAGGGACATAATCCAATATCATTAGACTAAAAATTGAAGCAGACTACTTTAAGATCAAACCAAAACATCATCTAGATGTTACAATGATTTTTATAGTTTTAGGAGGGTGTTAGATGATGGTCTCAACATATATGTACCCAACCTTTTAGAGATATATGAAACTATCAAAATTAATGGAGTAACCGATGATTCTATAAGGTCAAGAATGTTCCTATTGTCATCCATATATCAATTAAAGTAGTGGTTGAAGTCATTGCATGTGGCTTCGATAGCCACATAGCAGAATCTAGCGAAGAAGTTAGCTAAACACTTATTATCTGAAAAAAATATTAAGTTGAGGAATGACATATCTTCTTTCTCATAACATGATAATAAGACAATATACTAAATGTAAAAGAGATAAAAGAATCTATTAAGAAAGTGCTTACATCATAACCTACCTATGTGGATGTGAATTCATATTTTCTACAATGGTTTAACCTATACAACAAAGCAGATGATCGATGTAGCAAATAAGGGAACATTAAGTAGTAAACCCTGGAAGTTTCTGTAAAACTTATTGAGAAGTTGGAAATAAATAACTACTAGTGGCAATCAGGCAGGATTAAAAGAACCAATGAAGAAGGTATACATAAAATAGATGATAGAACCATGTTGATAGCTCAAGTGGAGGCTTTAATGAGATAAAATTATAGCTTGAGTGTACAAGCGAGATAGCTCAAGTAATATATATAAGGAAGACATAGCATAGGTGACTTTCAAGTTACAAATCCTTTTAATTAACAAGTTGAACGAGTAGACTATATAGGAAATTTCTAACAACCACTAAACAACCCTATAGTACACCTATAGTATAAGGTGGAGAAATTACCTAAATTTTTATCAGAGTAAATAGCTTATAAACCACTCCCACTAAGATATCATCAACATTAGAAGCATAAAAAGAATATAAGCCTAGAAGGGTTAATGACCAAGTTTATATCTACATTTAAAACTCTATCCTTAAGGTTAAGAAGCTTCTATGAGAAATTAAAAGGCTTACGTTCATAATTTCCAAACTAGATTGGTTAACTAGGCAAATTGTTAGTAGAGACAACTCAAGGATATTTGTCTGCTTCATAAGATAGTCCCTAATGTTAAGGCACATACAAAGATAGTCATTTAAAGGAGTGGAAAGATGTTGACTAATAATATGAAGGGAGATGTTAAAAGAGAAGATGATGCTAAAGAGGAAGAAAGAAAGAAGCATAGAGAGGGCAAGACACAAGTGAAACCTAAAAATTCTTACTTTATGAGACTAGAGAAAAAGAAGATAGATGAGCAACTCGTTAAATTCTTGGAACTATTCAAATAACTTCATTTATATCTTATTTATTAAAGCTCTTATACAAATTTCTAAATATAGAAAACTCCTAAATGTGATTTTAAACAACTAAAATTTAGAAGAACTCTCAATTTTCATGCTGAATGAGGAATGCTCATCTATCCTCTAAAACAAGCTACCATTAAAATTAAAATATCTAGGTAGTTTCACGATCCCTTATATTATATGTAGCTTATCCATTAATGAGACAATAGCTAATTTGGTAGGTAGGATAAGTTTAATGCCTTATTCTATATTTAAGAAATTAGGACTAGTGGAACCTAAACTAACTAAGGTAAGATTGTAAAACCTAAACCAACTAATGTAAGACTTTGATTAGTTGATAAATTGATTCTAAGAGCATTATTGAAGATTTGACGTTAAAATTAACAAGTTTATTTCCTAATCAATTTTCTTGTCATTAATATGGATGAAGATGTTAAGGTATTTTAAGCCTAAGTAGACATTTCCTTTTAATAGTAAAAGTCATAATAATTGTTAATAAAGGAAAATTTATCATTAAGGTCAGAGAAGAGTGAATCATCTTTAATATGACATAGGTGATGAAATACTATATTTCTTATGATGATTTCTTTTACTCTATCATAGATGTTTAAATTTCTAACTCTTTTTAAGAAATTGTATGACAAGATACATTAAAGCATTGCATTATGAAAAAACAGTTAATTAAATGAAAAGCATAAATAGATATTAGAGAAACTATCCTATTTGAAGGTGAATGAGATTATCATATGGAAACATAATTTAAAAGGGATGGATATTCTAAGCTAGCAAAAAATTAAATCTTCCAAAGAGGAAACACTAGCTTTAAAGATGAAATAACTACCATTTCATATTTAATAAGCATTCCTAGATAGTAACTCAAGGGTATTAGTGATTATAGTAGGTGTGTTGATTGAAGAAAATTAAGGAGAATTTTTTTAGGGTACTAAAGAATCATGGCAAGCCATTAGCAAAGAAAATCTTGCATTTAAAGGTAATAAATCTTTCTTATTGGACCTATAAAATTTTGATAAAATAGGCTACAACCTAGTGGTATTACCTCAAAGGTGATTGAATCCAAATATGAATTACGTCATGAAATCCAAAGTGATTAAACTATTAGACTTAAGTCTTATCTAATTTATGTCAGCTTAGGTAATTATATGTAGTTTGGTCTTAATAAGAGTGGATGACATTTGTTCTTAATGAGAAGAATCAATTGATTCCAACGAAGACTATTAATGGTTACAGAGTGTGCACTATTTATGGGAGATTTAATGATGAAACTGAAAAAGACCATTTCCCTTTACCCTTTATCAATCAAATGTTGGAATGACTCCCTAGACATATATTATCCAAATTCTTGGATGGGTATTTAGATTATTTTCAAATTCAGAATAAAAAAAGACTATATTTACCTTCCTATATGAAACATTGCATATCAAAGAATTTCTTTTAAATTGTGAAATCCACCTATAATATTTTAAAATGTATGATGGATAATTTTAAGGATATGGTTAAAAATATGGAGATTTTATATATGAATTTTTAATTTTTGGTGATTCATATAAGCAATGTCTCTATAATCTAAAGCCAATACACCATTTATATAAAGAGATCAATTTAGTGCTAAATTATGAAAATTTTCATTTTATGATATAAGAATGGATAGCATTAGGGAACAAGATTTATCATTAAGGGATCGAGGTGGATAGAGCAAAGGTTGAAGCTATTGAGAAGTTGCCAGCACCAGTATTAATTAAGGTAAATTGAAGTTTCATAAGACATATCAATCTTCATAAATTTTTATTACAAATTTTTTTAGGTAACCTACCTACTAAGTGACCTACTTAAAGAGGATTTCATTGGTCTGTTTAGATGCTTTTTCACTTTAAAGGAAAATTTGACTAATTTTTATATCATTTTATCATTAGATTGGCATCTCTCTTTTGAATTGATATGTGATGCTAGTGATTTCATTGCTGAGTAATGCTTGGATAAAGGAAGAATAAAAAATTTCAACCAATATGATATGCCAATAGAACTTTGATAAAATGTACAAGAAAACTAAATTATGATTAAAGAGTTATCAGTTATATTCTTTACATTTGATATTTTTTATATTTTATCTTTTTAAAGTCAAATTTTATGATAGTGATAGGTTGGATAATGTTTTAGTGTCTAATTCAGTATGTGTTTAGTTGTAAAATTGAATGATTAGTGCATGTTTAGGTTAAGATTATGTTATTTCGTTAGACATTTGTTTTTTTAGTGTTTTATGGGTTAGAGTATGCTACTGAGCTTAAAATTAATATATTTGATGTGCCTTAATTTGTTTGTTAATGTTTCAGATCAAATATCGAAGAATGGAGAGAATTTGGAGGAAGACCGAAGTAAGGCCCAGGGCCACAATCGTAATAGAAGCATAGAGGGTTTGTCATCATCGTGGTTGTCATAATTGTGACAAAGAGCTAAAATCAACTGACACGATCATTGCCTACACGAAATTTGGGACAAATAGCATGGATAATTTCCCGAACATCACTTACTGAGGGACATTTGGGACATTTTGGACCCAGGAAAACCCTAAGGTTCGGTAGTGCCACAATCGTGGCCTACATGACATTTGGGACAGACAACATGGACAACCTCCCGAATGTGACTTATCGAGGGACATTTGGGACTTTTTAGACCCAAGAAAACCCTAGGATTTACCTAAAATGGAAAAGACTATAAAAAGAAAGGAAAAGAACCTTAGAAGGAGTTCCATTTTTTAACACTTTGAGAAAGATCCAAGGAGAGAGGAAGAAAAAAAGAGGAGGAAAAAGGAAGAAGGAGAAGAAAGGTTGCAGTGCTGCTATATTGTTCTTTCTTTTGAATGTATAAGATGGAATTAACAGTGATGGATTTTAGTTTGATGATGATATTTTAAATTTCTTTAAGTCTTTATTCTTAAATCAATGTTAATGTGATTTCTTTTGATGTTAGTACATTGGGTGTTGTGATTATTTATTGTATTTATATGCTTTAGTAACAAATCAAGAGAGTGAACCGATAGTAAAATGAGTAGATTGGGTAATGAGAGTTAAACAATCTAGAGAGATCTTGTGTGAGGACCCGGTAGTGTATTAAAGGGCTTAATATCTGATTGGATTTGTAGGTTTTTTTAATTAATTGAGAGATTGCAAATTCAATAATTCAATTAGGGGTTATGTTTTAAGGTTTAATGAGTATAACTTGAGAGAGAGTAATACACAGATCGAAAGTTTAAGACCAATACCATATTAACTATAAAGTAATCATGTGAGCATTTGATGATCTGATAAATCTCCCTTCTCATATTCGGTTAATCTTCCTTATGTGATTTCCATTGTTAATTTGGTGGTGCTCAATTTGATTCTTTATATGTTAATTTTGCATTTTAACTCCAATCAATCCATATTCACGAATTTACTTTTTTGTTTAGTTTTTATCTTCTTTTTAATAATTCTTTTAGGCCTTAGATAACTTAGAATTAAATTAGTTCACCAACTACTCATGGGATCGAAACCTCATATGCCACACTCCAACCTATACACTTGCGATATTTTAAGGGATAAGAAATTGTAAAACTTGCCCACTCGATCAAGTTTTTGACACCCAATCACATGAAATTAAAAAAAGAAAGAAGAGAAGGAAGTTTAGGTGCAAAATAAAAGACACATCAATTTGGACATTACAAGGCAACAATGAGGAATTAGCAAAAGTTTAGTGTCAAGAAGAGATAGAAAGGAGATGATAGAGCAAACACATTATAGGGAGCAAAGGAGCTTTGCGGACTTCAATGAGGAGTAATTTGGTTGGGAAAGTCATCATCCTTATTTAAAGACATACTATCCAAGTCAGTAGAACTACCCAGATTTTTGTTGGTCCAACAATATAAGGACTGACATGGGATATCAAGACCTATTAGGATTTTAGTAATATGAGTCTAGTTCATGGGATTCCAAATTGGAAAAGATCATGGCTAAGCTCATGAACATGGAAGAGGCCCAAAAGAGACTAGAAAAGAAGTTTGACTAAGTAACGGAAGACCATGTCTCTTCTATTCATAACCTAGAGCTTTAAATGAGAGAGCTTTCTTGTGAGTTTTGCAAGAGAAGTATGAAAAAATATCTGAGCAACATTGAAGTACATCTAAGAGAGTAGTGTAAGGTTATCACACTTAGGAGGGGGAAAGAGCTAGAAACACCATGGGAAAAACAAGTTGAATCCTACCTTATAGAAGACTAAGAGAAGAAGAAGGAAGGTGACTCATTTAGGAAAATTGATGTGGTCGAATCTTTAAAGGAGCAAAAAGAAGAAGAACAGTTGAAAATAGATATAAAGCTTGAAGAATATAAGGATGTCTATGTTTACGAAGTTAAAGACGAAGAAGAGATGAGGGTGAATGGAGAAGAACAAGAACAAATCACCATCTTACAAGACAAATTACTGGATTCATTAGAAGATTTAGGGAGTTTTGTTATTCCTTATTTTATTGATAGTTAGTTAGTAAAAAGGACATCGCTGAACTTAATTGATTATCTTAAATTTGTCAACATTGTCCTTCTAATTATCTTCCAACATGTAGCTTATTTACAGGCTACAAAGCTAAAATTGGGCAACACGAGTATAAGCAAGCCACTCATAATTCATCCCTACTAAGTCTTAAAGGATGCAATGTCAAGCTCATGACCATAAATTAGCATATTTGGTAGTTAGATAGAAATTGTTGTTTAGTTAGATTTGTTTTAAATTCTAAAAATGAGTTTTTTAATGATTTGGATTGCTAATTCTCTTACTCTTTTTGAAGCAATTATAAGATTAATAATCATGGGCGCATTAAGTGCATTTGGTTTTAGACTCCAATGCCATCACCACCTTAATCACCATGACAGGTTCTTATGCTCTAACACTTATCATTTTATTTTATTTATATATTTTTTGTTATTTAGTTTTATTTCCACCTTATATATTTTTGCTTTTATGTGTTCTCCTCACATTTAGGACAATGTGTTGTCCAAATGTGGGGAGGTGTATGCATTGTTATTTTTTTAAATGTTGAATCTGAATTTTACATACCGTATGCTAGTTTTGTTAGGAATTCATGATGTGACTCGTGTGAATGTTTCAATGGCTAGGACTTAATGGAATAATTTTAGCTTTGAACATAGTATTTTAGGTTGTAAAGATTTATTAGCTTGTGAAATTAGAGTCCTAGGTTGCTTCAGTTAAATATACAGATTAGTTAGGATATGATGTTAGTTTGTTCACCCTAGGAATTTGACACATTCATTTATAATTTTAGGTCAATCGAATAAGCAGCATCGTGAGTATCTTTTCAGGAGAATGATTAGCTAAAGAAATGAGGTAGGCAGGAAAATGTTAAATAAAGTGCGCTTTGTTTAATAAATAACTATTCCACTGGCCCTTTTTAAAAGAAATCGTGTTGTAAATAGAGCTTGTGGCCAGTTGAGAATGTCATGTAGCTAAGTAATTGGATGACATTCATCAGAAATGTTTGCCTTCACATTAAAAGGCTGTAATGACATTCCAACCAAACCGCTTAATAAAAACATGACCTAGTTAAGTAACCGGGGACAGTCATCACAAATGTTTGCCTTCCCGTCAAAAGGCTAGGTTCATGTTAATGAAAATTAACAAAAATAGTCCTTTGTTTAATAAATTGTACTGATCTTTGTGCGTACATTGACTTTTCATGAAAATCTACTTAGGGATAGTTATAATTTCATTTGACTAACAAATTATCAATGTATATGTGTAGGTGATAAGAGTGAATGAAATTGACATTAAATCTTGATTAGTATGTATTTTTAGTCTGAAGTACTTAAAAAATAGATTTCATAAGTTAATAGGATAGAACAACTTGAAGTATTGTGTTTGTAGTTTAATTTATTTCATAAACCTCAATATAATTGCACCATTATTACATATATGTGTGTTATGGTTTAGTGTGTTTGTGTTTTGATTGTTTTGTTTTTACTTTAGGACAAGTAAAGTTGAAGTGTGGGGATGTAATAGTTATAGGTTGCGTGATGTTTTAATAGGTATTTTAGTATATTTTTAGTGGTCAATTAGTTAATTCATGCAAGTTTAAGGTTAAAAACATGTTAGTTGGTTAGATATTTATGTTTTTAGTGTCTTGTGGGTTAGAGCATGCTATTAAGCATTAATATTGTGTGTTTAAGGTGTTTTGATGTGTTTGTTAGTGTTTCAGATCAAATATTGAAGAATGGGGAGAATTTGGATGAAATCCGGAGTAAGGCCCAGGGCCATGATTATGATAAAAGCCTGGTGATCTGCCATGATCATGGCTCCATATGCCACGATCATGACAGAGAGTAAAAATTGAGTGCTACGATCATGGCTTGCACGATAGCAGACATTAACCGACTTTTAAAAAAACTTTTTAAGGGATATTTTGGACTTTTGGGCCTAGGTAAACCCTAATTTTTCCCTAAATGGAAAAGATATATAAAGAAAAGAATGAAGACCTAAAAGAGATCTCCATTTTTTTGCCACTTTGAGAAAGATCCAAAGAGAGAGGAAGAAGAAGAGAGAAGGAGGAGAAAGGAAGAAGGAGAAGAAGGGCTACAGTGTTATTATCTTCCCAATCTATTCTGCAACTTTCAAGTGACATTTCATTTCATCTTTGTTGTTCTTTTTTGTTTGAATGCATAAGATGGATTTGATAGTGATGAATTTGGGTTTGATGATGATGTTCTAGACTTCTTTAAGAATTTGTTCTTGAATTAATGTT
>JANZXP010078221.1:0-10291 GCA_027576715.1 Erythroxylum flavicans
CCATAAGGAGAGTGTTTTGGTGAAGATGATTTTCGGAGAACCCGAGGAGAGGGCTGCAGAAACGTTTTTCCTAATGCCTAGGTGCCCCTTTTAAGGCTTGACACATGTCTCCAATGCATGCCTTTCACTTGTCCACAAGATAAGCTACCATTTGTCTCTTAGTTATAGGTCCACATGTCACTTCATAATTTATCCATTTGTCAACTAATAATTTATCTCTTATTTCAATATTTTTTCCTAGTCCAAAATACCTCAAAACTTTGATAAATCTCCACAATAAATTTCAAAATAATAACTATTATCACCAAATAATTTTTAACACAATTAATCTATAATTCGCATTTTAATTGCATTTATAAATCAATTATACCCAAAAAATGTCAATGAATGCATGTACAATTATTTCATGAATGACAACATTATTCATGTGCATATGTATGCCATATAATGCATAAAATGTATTTCTAAATTCTCAATAAACTCTTATAAATAAAGCATCCTAGGGGAAAATGGGATGTTACATGTATACTCAACGAAAGTTGAATGCCGGATTGAGTTCTGATGAACACGAGATTCTAACTGTGCATGATGAATAAAATGTTATTGATGACATATTTTGTGATTGGATGAATCACATTAAATGCATGATTAGATAAAGGCATTATGACCGGAGTGACTAGTTTAAAAGAGCTTTAAGCTAAGAAATTTGCACATAGAGCTTGACTTCGTGATTAATGAGCCCGGTATCCATAATAGGTAGAGGACAGTATCTGTATCTGTAAGAGTCCGATATCCACGAGGGATATGGGACAGTGAAAGGCACTCAGTCACAACAAAATAATAACGAATGTGGAGTCACATATGCATCTACATTTGTACATATACGATTATGAATTAGATGATTATGAATCCATTTATGAAATTTTGATGATAAAGTGATATATAATAGTTGAGTAATTATTGATAATGTGATTGATTGGGATTTACATGATCTAAAAGAGTATATGAATGTGTGATATTCATTATATCTTATTAAGATGTTAAATGTTGTGAATTTCATTTTATGTGAGTTATTGTGTATTTTCCATGAGTGAGCTCATCAATGATGGTTCACTCACTAAGTTTGCAAAACTCATCAAAAATTTCAACGTCGCTTTTCAGGTACAAGAGAGGACACATAGTTTCTATGAAAGACTAATACTGTTGATTTTAGACTAAATAATGGCTCAAAGGGCAGTGTTGAGTGAAATTTTGCAAAACAATCTACTCGTTTTACACTCAAAAACAACAAGTGTACAGATAGTGACTTGTAGTTAGAAAGCGAATATCAATTCCACAGGGATTGATACTTAGACACCACTTAATTCAAATCAACTTTATTTAAGAAATGAAATTGTTTAATGGAAATACTTTGAAAATTTAAACTAAAATTGAAAGACTAACAATAAACAATAAACAATACCAAAATGTAGAAAATTGGAATTCAAGGTTTTAACGATTAGAGATCACTTTCTTCCTATCTTATTTCCCTCCTATTTTATTAATCAAATTGTGTGTCACCTAAGATGTCCAATTATATTAACTACCCTCTCTCAAGGTATAATTAATTATCCCTAACCAAATTAAATGAAGTCAATTAAGCGATCTCTCAACCTACCTAATCACTCCACCAATTTAACTAGTTATTATGTTATCCTATAGGTGATCAGTTGAATTAGCCGAGATCTCTCTTCTAACTAATCAATTAACATGACGATTGTAAGTTTATAGGTTGCCAACTCTCGTTGTACAATCCTACACAAATAACCAAACTCAATTTCTCAATTTATTGTAGGGTGTATGAATAAAATCAACAATCATAAAAGACAAGTTTCATTCAATTCAATAAAATAGGAGTTTAACAAAATAGTTCAAAAGTAATCCCTAAAAACAATTCAGCCACTCATGGTCTCCATAACATCACCAACACTCAAATATTCCATCTTACAAAGATTAGAAGAGATAAAAACAACAGAAAATTGAATAAGAAAACTCTTTCTCTTCTTTCCCAAAATCTGGAAGTTCTGGTGTTGATGTGCTATTTTCCTAATTGTTGTTGATAATCCTTGAATTTCCACCTTCTTAAAGACTGAAAACTTGTATTTTTCAGTCAAGGAGGCTCTTCTCTACAAAGGTGTCACGTCCTACTTCATCTATGGGAGTTTAATATGTTTTATAGGCCAAAAACTTTAAAGTTTAATTAAACCCCTCATAGTCTCTCGGATAAAATATTCCATGATCGTGGGAATTGGCATTATTCCCATGACCGTGGGATCTTGCAATAGAATCCTTCTTCTTTTCTTCTCCTCTTTAGTCTCTAGCTCAATCTCCAAGTTGCTTAATCTTCATTCCTACATAAAAATGATCAATTCTGACCCTAACTTATCATGAAACATAAAAGAACAACAATGAAGATCAAACTAAACGAAAACAAATGAAATGAATCCTAAAACACAACAATAATCAACTATTATACAAGAAACACATGCTAAATACTTAGAAAAACACAGATTAATGCACAACCACCAACTTCCCCACACTTAAATCTTTGTTTGTCCTCAAGTAAAATAAATACAACCAATCAATTCCATCACTTCATTTTCACAAAGATCAAAGCATATAATCCCTCAAATTTTAGCCTACTCAAATATCAAGTTACTGCATATATCATAACTACTTTTTTATTAGTGTACATAAGCAAACTCCACACATGAGACCATCACTAAAAGATAGGTATAGATGCAAAATGAATCTTCCTCATGGTTTCACTCATTTCTCTCAAGTGTTTGATGGTTAGTGTTTCGCCTACAGAAAACTGCACTACCATAGGCTTGCTAATACACCAATTCTCCTCTACAATGATTGCATGCATAAATAAATCAAAAGGGCTTGTTTAGTGTTGTAATGTGGTAAGGGTTAAGGTGGGTAAAGAGGGTAAAGGGTTAACACAAGCATACATAAAGTAAAAAGCGGGTGAAAAGGGATAACAAAACAAAACTCCGAGATATACAAATGTAATTATGCTAATACTCTACATTTATTGATACTACTTAATTGTTCTTCCTTTTTTATTTTCTTTTTTTTGCATTTTTTTGTCTTTTTCTTAATATATGGAACTATGAATAAAATAGCAAATAAATACAATATGATTCATAAGTAGAAGTATCCTCAACTCATCTCGGTAAAAATTTTCACAACTATCCCAACTAATGTATTACTTAATACTTAACTAAGTTTGTGAATGGGTAGGATAATGGGGTTTCAGGTTTGAAAATTTTTGGATATTTTCAAGAAGCAAAAGGTTAAGGCTCAACGGGGGTTGTAAGGGATAATACAAAGGTAGGTCATTTAAGTCAAGGGTTAACACAAAAATAGCCTTAATAATCTCTATTAAGCATGCATCCAATAGACTGAAATTGATTCAATGCAAGTTTTGAAGGTAATATCCTAAGGAAGCATCTCACATCGGCTCAAATGAAAATTCATTGTGAATCTCTACACTACCTCATTGTCCAATTGTCAATTTGTGAGTAAGCTTATGTAACCACCTACTTTTCATCACTCATCATGGTTCACTTTCTACTCAAGTAGCTTGATTTGAGTTCAAGTATGTATTCAATATAATTCCAACTAACATGATAGAATCTTATGACAATACCAATCTAAATGATTTAATTGCAGTTCTATTAGTTAACACAAAATAACATGATATGCCTAAATATGCATCCTATTTTAATAGAATGCAAACAGTGATTAACACAATGTAATTGGCAACACAAGTGTCACCTCCCCACACTTAAAGAACATATTGTCCTCAATGTGACAAGGTAACCATAAAATAAAGAAATTGACATCAAACTAAACAAAAATGATAGCAAACCAATAAAAAAGAAATCAAACCAAACAAAAGACATGAAAGCAAAAAAAATGACATAAAACCAAATAAAAGATATAAACACATTTAAAAGTATAGGGTAAGATAAGATTATGGGGATTACGATGGCGATGGTGTTGGCGAAGGAGCTTCAAAATTATTCCTCTAAAAGAATTTAAGGAATTTCTTCTTCAAGTAACACTGCTCTTTGTGGGCTTGCCACATTTTGGTGCCGAGCTCATTGAGTTGCGATGTCATTTGCTGCTACTTGGAGGCCATCTGGTCGAAGATTTGTTGAAATCTATCAACCTCTGCTGGTGCACTTGGCTCCTTCTCCACTACTTCATCTTCTAGCTTTGGAACTACTTGGGATATGTAGAGTCGAGAAGTGACTATATCTTTGCCCCTCTTATTCTTTATTGTAGTACGCATCTAAGGATTTCAGAGCACTTAAAATAAAATATGTTAAACATATTGTATTGAGTTTTATGCACATTTTCCATATCAAGGATATAAAACAAAGCCAAAGTAGTTACAATATGAGACATGTAAAAATAAGAGCTCTTGTTATTCACAACATTCACTATTGATAAAAAAATCCTAAAAGGCGTATTGATTTCTATTTTTCAATCCATCAACCATAGGAAGAAGAGTTCTTTGGCTGAGCATTTATTACTTTCAGTTTTATTAAACATTGTTAAGCACATAAATTTATGCAAAAGTAAACGCTCAGCACTACGAATTAAAGTGTTCGGTGCATTCCTAGAGTCAAAATTTTCTTCACCCATTTGAGTTTTCCGGTAATCATCCTAACAAAAGTCATCGTGGTCATCTAAAACTTTAGTGTTTGAAAAATCAAAAAGTTCACGAATGGCATTATATTCCAATTGATAAACATTTCTAGCTAACCTGAACTATAAAACATCTATTTTAGGGTTATAGCGGACTGTAGTGGAAAACTCTATAGTCATAATAGGGTAAATGGGCATATCATAATGAATGAACCTATTCCAACCTATGTTGGCAGCTAGTCATTCAATTTTTTGCCTTATTTTTATGGTTTCTAATAATTCAAAATCAAAGTAACGAGGAGTGATTAATTCCCTATCTCTAAGGTCTCGAAAATGTATACCTTCTTACTCTAAATAAATAGGGAATAGGGCACGAAAAGCTGCCACTAAATTGAGCTTACCTTTACCGAAGACTTGAAGGTACAATTCATCGATCAGTTTTTAAGCTTCCATCTTCTTTGGAACCATTGGAAGATTAAAACCTACAAAAATAAGAAAGAGAGGGGTGAATTCATTTTTTAGAGAGAGAGAAAAAAATCTTACCCAAATCTTTGTATTTTTGAATGATTAATGCATAAGAAGAGTAAAGGATTGTAATATTAATAAAAAGAGATTAAGAAAATACCAAGAATCTAGAGGAAGATGAAGGATTTTAGAGAGTGGGAGAAGAGTTTTCATAGGTTAGAGAGAGAAGGTGTGAAATTTTTAATAGTGAATGAAAGAAGAAGAGGGGGAGGGAAATTTAAAATTTCCCTTAGATGGTATTCCCACGATTGTGGGAATATCTATCATTCCCATGATCGTGGGAATCACTTCAATTCCCATGATCATGGGATTACTCTCCAGAAACTTCCTGGAGAGATTTCCCACGATCGTGGGAATCACTCCATTTCCCACGATCATGGGATGGGGTAATTCTTCCACTTCTAAACCTTCTTCCAAACCTAGCATGCAGTCTTAATGATCCCACAACCTACAAACACATCAAATTAATATTACCAACAAAAAATTAGAAGAGAAAACAAGTTGAAATTCAAAATAAATCCAAATAAACATCATTCAAACTCAAATCAAACCTAATCACAACTAAATAAATCAAACAAGCAAGTAGGAAAAAACAATCAAAAGAAAAATAAACATGCTAAGTTAAGGTCATTGGCTTAACCATTCCTCATACATTCATAAAAGAGTGGAAGAAAGGAAAGAGATAACTTCCCTTTCTTCTGAATATGTCCATCGATAATATGACTTGCAATGATGCCCATTGACCTTGAATGTTTCTCCCTTGTCATTTTCTAGCTCAAAGGCTTCATAGGGAAACACTTGAAGAATCTTGAAGGGTCCACTCATTCTTAACTTGAGCTTTTCGGGAAATAACCAAAGTCTTGAATTGAACAAAAGTACCAAGTCTCCACTCTTAAATTCCTTCTTCTTGATGCGGCCATCATGCCACTTCCTAGCCCTTTTTTTGTATAGCTTGGCATTTTCATAAGCATCATATCTTAGTTCTTCCAACTCACCGAGGTGTAACAATCTCTTTTCTTCTGATAACTTCGAATCCATGCTCAATTTCCTGATTGCCCAATAGGCTCTCTTCTCTAACTCCAGTGGTAAGTGGCAAGCCTTGCCATACACAAGTTAATATGGTGTTGTGCCTATGGAAGTTTTGAAAGATGTTTTATAAGCCCACAACGTGTCATCCTAAAGCCCAATCTTTCCTTGAAGCGCTCACTATCTTTTCCAAAATCTTTTTCAGATCTCTATTCACTACCTCCACTTTGCCACTAGTTTGTGGATAGTAAAAGGTTGCCATTCTATGATGAACATTATATCTCTTCAAAAGGGTCTCATATGGTTTGCTACAAAAATGACTCCCCCTATCACTTATAATTGCCCGAGGCACCCTAAATCTAGGAAAAATCTTTTTAATAAACTTTTGAACCACCTCGCCATCATTAGTTGGAGTGGTGACTGCTTCAACCCATTTGGAAACATAATCAACCCCAACTAATATGTAGGTGTTATCTGCAGAGGATGGGAATGTTCCTATGAATTCTAGGCCCCATACAGCAAATATCTCCACCTCCGTTATGTTCGAAAGTGGCATTTCATCTCTTTTTATTATGTTGCCCATTCTTTGACATCTATTGAAGTATAACACAAAATTTTAAACATCCTTAAATAGTGGCCAATAAAATCTACACTCTAAGATTTGTACAGTAGTCTTGTCAACTCCATATGCATACAGTGAGCTATGACATTGCGTTAAAATTTTAGGCATTTCATCTTTAAGGACACCTGCAAATCAAACCGTTAGCACAAGTCTTATAAAGTACAGGTTCATATCAAATATAACGAGAGCATTGAAATAGGAAATGCTTCCTTTGTTCATATGAAAAATTAGACAGAAGAATACCACTTGAAAGGTAGTTTGCAATATCTGCAAACCAAGGAAGGAAAGGATTATCTACCATCATTAAGGTCTCGTCAGGAAAGCTTTCCTTAATTTCCTCTTCCTCTTTATAATGTCCTCCTTAAAGTCTCGATAAGTGGTCTGCTATGACATTTTCTACTCCCTTCTTATCTTTAATCTCAATGTTGAACTCTTGAAGCATGAGTACCCATCGAATGAGGCTTTCCTCAATTTCCTCTTCCTTTTTATAATTTCCTCCTTAAAGTCTCGATAAGTGATCTGCTACAACATTTTCTGCTCCCTTCTTATCTTTAATCTCAATGTTAAACTCTTAAAGCAGGAGTACCCACCTGATGAGCCTAGCCTTGGCATCCCTTTTTGCAAAGAGGTAACATAATGTTGTATGGTCTGTAAAAAACAATAACTTGTGAGCCTAAAAGATAGGAACGAAAATTTCCACAAGTAAATACCACTGTAAGCAAATCCTTCTCAGTAGTTGTGTAATTCAATTGTGCTCCTATCAACGTCTTGCTTGCGTAATAGATAGCATGAAACCTCTTCTCCTTCCACTGGCCAACTACACAACCAACAACATAGTCACTTGCATCACACATAATCTCAAAAGGAAGAGACCAATTTGGCAACGTCATAATTGGTGTTGTTGTGAGTGCCTTCTTCAACCTATTAGAAGAATCTAAACTGCCATCATAAAAAATGAAAAGCACATCTTTGACTAATAAATTAGTCAACGATCTTGCAATAAGGGAAAATCCTTAATAAATCATCTGTAGAACCTTGCATGACCCAAGAAAGCTTAAATACCCTTTATGTTGGTGGGAAGTGGTAACTTTTCAATCACTTTTATCTTAGCTCGATCCATTTCAATCCCCTTACATGAAATCTTATGGCCTAATACAATTCCTTCTTGGATCATGAAATGACACTTCTCCTAGCTTATAACTAGATAAGACTCCTCACATCTTTAAATTACTTTGTCTAAATTAAGCAAATAATAATCAAAAGAATCTCCAAAGATAGAGAAGTCATCTATAAATACCTCCATAAAGTTTTCATTCATGTTCACAAATATAGCAATCATGGACCTTTAGAATGTAGCAGGTGCATTGCATAAACCAAAAGGCATCGTCTAATAAGCAAAAGTCTTATCCAGACATATGAAAGTGGTCTTCTCTTGATCTTCTGAGTATATAAATATTTGATTGTACCTTAAATATCCATTAAGAAAGCAATAGAAAGAATGACCAGCCACTCTCTTAATCATTTGGTCCATAAAAGGTCAAAGGAAATGATCCTTCTTGGTGGCCAAATTTAGCTTCCTATAGTCAATACATACTCGTCAACCTGTGACGGTCCTTGTGGAAATCTTTTTAACTTTCTCATTCTCTATCACCCTCATGCCACCCTTCTTCCACACATACTATACTGGACTCACCCACTCGCTATCTAAAATGGGGTAAATAATCTTTGCATCCAAAAATTTTACCACCTCTTTCTTCACAACCTCTTGCAAATTTGGATTTAACCTTCTCTATCTTGCTCTCATAGTTCTACATCCTTCTTCTAGGTTAATCCTATACATCACTACATTGGGGCTAATCCCCCTAATGTCAGAAATTCGCCACCCCACAGCTCTCATAGTCTTCCTAATGGTCTCCACCACTTTCTCTTCTTGATCACAATCTAGTTCATTAGAGATAATAATGGATAAACTATGGTTTTTCCCTAAAAAGTTGTATCTCAAATGGGAAGGTAAAGGTTTAAGCTTTAAAGTGGGAGGTTTAATAATAAAAGATGGTGTAGGTGTATTAATTCTCTCTAATTTCTCTAACTCCACTTCCTCACATAAATTCTCTTCCTTCACACTATCATCCCTATGCACTTCTTCACTTGATCGACTTCCTCTTTAATCTCCTTTACACATTCATCCATAAAATTAATTTTCATAGAAACATTACTATTCACTAATTTCTTCAAAGATTTTGTCATATTAAACTCAACCTGTTCATCACCAATTCTGAACACAAGTTTCTCTTCATGCACATCAACCAATGCCCTGCCAGTATTTATAAAGGACTTACCTAAAATCAACGGACAATTCTTATTAGCCTCAAAATCCAACATAACAAAACCAACGGGAATTAGAAATTTGTCCATTTCTACCAATAAATCTTCCATAACTCCAAATGACCTTTTTATCAATTGATCCGCAAGTTGAATTAGCATGGATGTTAACTTGATCTCTCCTAGTCCCAGTTTCCTGAAAATAGACAAAAGCATCAAATTAATACTTGCACCTAAATCACGTAAACATTTAGAAAATTCAAAATCACTAATAACACATGGAATAGTGAAACTCCTTAAATCTTCTAATTTTGAAGGCATTTGGCTTGATATGATGGAACTGCAATTTTTCGTAAATGTTACCATCTGATTGTCTTCCTAGGTGCTTTTGTATGTGAGTATATCCTTAAAAACTTCACATTCTTGAGCATGCACTCCAAAGCTTCCACCAATGACAAATTAATCTGTAGCTTCTTCAGTTTCTCCAAAAACTTGGAAAACCGAGTATCCACCTGATGTTGTTTCGCCCTTTGTGGATACGAAAGTTTGGACTTTTACAATGGTGGTGGTATATAAGGCCTTCCCTCTTCCTTTTCTTCTACTATCTCCTTACCTTTCTCTTTTTCTTGGTTGTCCTTTTTCATATTTGGTTTGTTGGACCCTAAAACTTTTCTTAGAAGTTAGAACTATTATATATGAAATTTTAGAAGTGGTAAGCTGGAAAATGTAGTTGGAACATATTCACCAAGTATGCTTTGGTGTTTTAGCCATAACTTTTTCTCTAGCTATCCAAATGAGGTGATTATTAATTTGGATTAAAATAGAGAAATAGGACTACAAATTATCTTATGAAATAGAGTTCTAAGTTAGTCCCTAAGAATTTTAATTTTTGGATGGAAGTTGAGCACAGAATATTGTTTCAATGTAAGAATAGTTCAGAAGTGTTGGGATATAACTTTCAGATTTTTGAACCAAATTGAATGATTTTGGTGTCATTAGAAAATTAAGACAGTGGGGAACATTTTTCTAGAAGGAAGTGTTATCTAATTCCTTCAATTACATGATCAGAAAAAGGTCTTGATTTTTAGAAGA
>JANZXP010078232.1:0-10291 GCA_027576715.1 Erythroxylum flavicans
TAGTAAATAAAATATTTCACCTTACTTAAATATTATTGGCAAAAACTTCCTTCTATTAATTAAGTAAGGGTATAATGAAAAATACTAAAATATCACGAAGTTATTATTGGAAGGTAAAATTTTCACCGCATAAGCAGTTTCATACCGCAATCTCCTTTCTGCTTATTTATTTTTACGGTAGCAACATAGTTTTTTCCAACCTGCGGTTGTTAGCTGCAAATCCAAACGTGTGATTGCGTTTGAAAATTACAGTGGATAAATACTTATCATTACCGTACCGCAGATCCAAACGGAGCCTAATATTCTTATTTATGAACAGATGATAAGAAAATTAAAAAGCTTATGATGATTCTATAATTAGTCTCCCAAAGAGTTCAAGCCGACCACAGCTACTAGTAAAAACCCAAAAATGCCGGGCAATTAATGCAGATGGATGAACCAAATATGACTTCGGTACAGCATAGATACACGTGGATTTTCTGACGGACAAGCGCGTTTGGAAGGCCAAGGATTTCCAGGTACTTCCCTCTCCGATCTTTCCTGGATTTTTCTCTCCAAGATCAATAACTCGATCCATGATGATACAAATGTAAAAATTACAAGCACATGTGAATATATAAATATAAACAAGAAACAATATTCAGAGCCCCAATCAGTGCCATAATTTGCATATTATCATTGGTTAGGGAGAGAGCCGATTGAAATGGAGTGGCCACCTGGGTTTCGTTTCTATCCTACAGAAGAAGAACTAGTTTCTTTTTATCTGCGAAACAAACTCGAAGGCGGAAGAGATGATTTGAATTTGGTCATTGATAGGATTATTCCTGTCCTTAATATCTACGAGTTCAGTCCATGGGATCTTCCACGTAAAATTTCTTTAGTTAACTTCGTTGATATTCTCGCTTGATAGCTTTCTTTTTTCTTTTTTTGTTGGGAAATTACAAACACAGTGTCTACCATACAAACCAAAAGTGTTTTCCATACAAGCATAGTGTTACAATTTTCTGGTTCTGCATGATATCGGTTTCGAACTGATATAGTATGTTGTTCTCTACTTGATTTCTAGCTAGCGATTGTACATGCATGGCATATTATCTTTCAGTTGGATTTTATTTGATTTGTTTTGCCCAGAATATTCAGGGGAAGTGTGCAATAGAGACCCGGAGCAGTGGTTCTTCTTCGTCCCAAGGCAAGAGAGGGAAGCTAGAGGCGGAAGACCCAAGCGACTCACTGATACTGGATACTGGAAAGCAACAGGTTCTCCTTCCCATGTTTACTCCAACATTAACCAAATTATCGGCATGAAAAGAACCATGGTCTTCTACATGGGAAGAGCTCCTATCGGTCAAAAAACTGACTGGAAAATCAATGAGTACAAAGCCATACAATTACGGGAAGCTTCCTCCTCCATTGCCACCGCACATACAATGGTTTAAACTCAAATCTTATTCAAGTGTTCCACTTGGGCAATTATCAAATTCCTCTGAAAATATTAGCCCCACCAATATTATGTTATTTTTGATAAAAACCTTTACGTTACTAAAACTCTTAATTATGGTTCGATTCTTTTAGATTAGGCTTAAAAGCTCATATTGGATGTGCATTTTAAATGCTTTGTTAATTTTAAATTAATTTGCTTATGTCTCACTGGTATAGCTGATGCAAGACTACAGTTTATGCCGCCTGTACAAGAAATCGAAGAACCTGAGAGCATTTGATAGACGACCATTGGGACCGATAATGGTCCATACTAGTCGTGGGACAGCATCATCTCACCGTCATCATAACCCTCCGGTTGTGGAGACAAAAAGGTGGCCTGAGAGTTCATCATCCGGAGATCAGAGAAATCCCTCAAAGTTAGCTGAAAATAGCAACATGCCAGTATCTATGGACGAAGATCTTTCATGGGACTGGGACAGATTAGATTGGTGTTGCTGAGTTCAAGTAATTCTACGTACGACGATTACTATTAGGTTTTGTATGTTTTGTTTAACCCATGCTGATGATGAGAATAACTTGAAGTTAGTTCAAGAATGTAAAATGTTATAGATTAGTCGTGAAAAAGGCTAATGCATACAATTATATTCTATTATAATAAAACTGAGAATTATGCACCTATATTCTACTATAATAAAATTGGGAATGATGAGTTACGTTGAGATTGTGAATTATTACAGAGAAATGATATGAGTACAATTATAATTAGTTTCACTGATAAATCTCTCTCGTATTTTACTACAATATTGAAAAGTTAAATTTACACATAAATGCAATAAAAGATTATTTTATCACAATATCAATATCAAATCCCATTTATGTGTAAGGAATCACTCTCTGCAAATCCTACTAATGATATATTGAGATATTATAATTAGAGATACAATAGATCGAATAATTAGGTCGATTTAAAGATCAAATTAACCTAATTTAATATCTATTTTTATTAACTTGAGTGTGATTCATGGATGGTTACTACTAAAACAAAGTTCATTTAATTTTTAAAATTTTAAATGTACAAATTAAAATAAAGTGGATTTGATTAATTATACTAAAATGATATAATTTATTAGACTTTTAGACCCGTTTTCAGATAAGTTCCTAGACTTGAACCTGCTCTAAACTCAAAAGAGATTTCCAAGAGGACTGATCGAGGAAAAAAGAATTTAGGGTATGATATAAAGACAGTGTATTGCACCATAACCTTGATGGAGTAGATCAAAGACAACAAATCTCAAGAAACAAACGTTTTAGCTAGGTGACTGCAGAAGCCACAGTTGTCAAAGGACGATATTCAGCTTCATTGGTAAAATGAGAAATATTTAGCTGTTTATGTGATGACCAAGAGCCAAATCTGAGCCCAGAAATACAGCTAACAGTTTTATTTTCTCGTGAAAAGACTCCAAACTGTTATTATAGAACAATATAAATGTCTGAGCTACCATTATAATGAAAATATAACTTGTGTTAATAATTTGTATAGTTTTAGGTGTAAGGACAAGGCCGGGTTGATCCTAAAATCAACACCAAATGTAAGTTCTATGTCACCAACAGAATCATTCTAGCTATCAGCGTAAGAAAAAACAATTATCTGAAGAAGACTAATTAGTGAAAGAAAGATGAAAGTGGTAGAATCCGCTAGTATGGCAATAGAATTTAAAACACGCACATGAGTACTCTTGTCAAGCAAATCTTAAGTGCACTTGTAAAGATATTAGTTCAAATCTTTTAAGATCAAAATATACTTGTAAAGATTGCGCCAGAGAACGAATAAAGCAGAGAGATCATTGGAGAGACGCAATAGTGAAGCATAACCATTATATGTTAGATGTTGCACTGACATTTTTCAATTTGATTGTTCAAGATAGCTTGAAATACAAAAACATTCTACTTCTAAAATTATTAAAAAAAGGTGAAATACGTGAGGTATTTTAATTTAGAAAAGGGCAATGATTAAGAAAAAATTAAAAGCAAATATTTGTACTACAAAAGGACATGAAAAATAAAAATGTTATGATTGCGAATACTTATATTTAATGGTTTTACATTCCCCCAAATCTAATGTTTGTTTCGTATATTTTGCTCTTAAAGGTACGACTATTGAGTCTGATACCACTACGTTTGACTAAATAATGGTATTGTTTCGACATGGAAACAAAGCCTAGTTGATTAAATTCAGTCAACGAGCACGAATAGACTGCCTTGAAGAACAAGCAAAATTGTTACGTGAGACAATTGAAGATAAACTTTGGTGATGTATAGAAAAAGTTCGTTTGACTTTGAATAAGAGGAAGAAAACTAATAAAGCAAATACAGTCAGAAGGGGTAAATTATGTGTGGCTTAAAAAAATTTTCAAAAGTTATTTTCAATTTCTATAAAAAATAGGGGTCTATTAAAAATTAAAATAATTGGTGCTTGTTAGATGATAGGAGCCTGTTAAACGACATGAGCCTGCTAAAGTATAAGTCACGTTGAAAACAATAAAAAGGAAGGGGCATGTTAAAATGAAAGAAATCGTTAACAAGTTGAAAACAGAAGGAGTCTATTATAAAAATGAAGGATTCTCTTGCTGAAATGAACACACATACAATATAATACGGAATTATAGAAAATAAGGAGAGAGAGAGAGAGGAAGGACGTAGTCAATTTATATTGGTTCGACTTACAACTCAAGCCTACATTTAGTCCCCAAGTATCCAACTTGAGTGTTTCACTATAGAAACTAAGTAGTAATTTGACGAGCTTATTCAAGCTCACGAGTACATATTTTTCATGATTTTCTAATCTTACACACTCGAAGTATATAACAAGCTTCTAAAAGCTCACAGAAGAGTAAAATGTGAAATCAAAAGTAAGTTCTCAAATAACAATTTCTCTCTTGATAGAGTGATTTCACTTTCTAAGGTACAATAAGAATGAAATGACTCTCAAGAATATAGATGCTGCTCAAATGTTTCAAAAGTTTGAGTATGTTCGTTTTTTCACAAGTGTTATTGCTCTTCTTTAAATAGTCAATTTCTTCAACTAACCGTTGCTTCATCTTGCATCCTTAGTCAATTGAGTAGATTTAAATTTGAATAATTTCGATATTAACTTTGCCAAAAAATCTTCCAGTAATCTTGGGGTTAATATATGACCTTCATATTTTTTAGGATCCTTTCGAATAAACCATTTCTAACAAGGTAAGTTCATAAAGAAGGTTCCTGCAAGAAAGAAAGCGTATTTCTTATGATTGTATTTCCTTTTGAGAATTAGATCGTTAATTATACAAGAAAATAAATCCAATTTGAATTTTGAAATATTATACAATTATTATCAAAATTGTTAATCATAAACTTTGAGCTAACAATCTCCCCCTTTTTGACGATGAGAAGCAATAATAGATATATTTTTCAAACTTCAAAGAGATAATAGATGATTTTGAAAGATACCTCTGACTTTTATATGTTCAAACATTTAGAAGGAGCTCGTTTCTTAAGAAAGGAACCTATCATTTATATATCATAGATTTTCACAAGTTCAATGGCATAATCAATCACATATATAATCGAGGCAGTATTGAGAAATATGCATTGAAAAATATATCATCATATATGTAGAAATATGCAAAAATGCAAAAAAAATATCCACATAAACTCTTCCCTTTTGTCAATATAAAAAATAATAAAATATGGGGAGGAAGTGAAATAAAACAGAATGAAATAGAGGGAAACAGTAAATAACGCTTCAAACAAAATCATTAGTATAAATAAGCCAAATAGAAAGCAAATAGCAACAGAGTTATTGAAGAGATTCAAGAATTCTTTTGAGCAAAATCTGCATGTCAAGAAGTTGATTCTGCATGCTATTTATTTGTTATCGCATTTGTTCTTGATTGGCTTGAATTTCCTTCAGCTGTTGTTGAAGATTTACACTATTTTCGTCCAAAGGAGGGATAGGATTTTGTTGGTCTGGAGCAGGATTTAAGTTTTCTACTACTCTTTCAGATCTTTTGACTACTCAGACATTGTTTAGCAATCTGTATCCAAATTGATAGGGAATGGAAGGTGAAACTTAGCCGGTGCATATCAGTTCAAATTTGCAAAAGGAATTCCATAATGGTTGAAAATCTTGATGAGCAACATTCCATAAGGTAGGCAACCGGTGGTATTCTTATGATTCCTCTTATCCACCATGAACCTCAATATTGTAGTTGGAAGATTCATTTTGTTCCTTTTTAGCAAATTATACACCACATAAGTTTCCAGCAGGTTGCATCTTTCAACTGAGCTACTCTTGGGAAAAATTGAAGTAGCTGAAAGCGATGCAAGACATCGTAGTATTAAGTTTAATTATCTGCTCTAGGGTCTCCTGTCTTGGGTGTTTTCAGCATGAAGGCAGATAAATTTGACAACTTCGACTAACTCTAGATTATCAACATCTCATTTATGATAGGAAAAATTAGTTCTCCCCATAGGAGCTACTTCCAGTATATCTCTTAAGGTTTCCTTATAAATTAAAATTTCACATTCACGCACCCATGAGACAATGGCTAGTTTTCCATTAATTTCTTCCTTTTTATATGTGTGTAGAATATCCTGACCAGCTCATCGCATACTGTCTTATTTAATTTTAGAAAAATTTCCCAACTAATGGCAACAAAGTAAGGAGAGATAGGTATACCTATGTCATCAAACATCATAGGAGGCAAGATCCGCCCAACAACCACCTTTCTTTTCTTGTATTGCATTTTATAGCGAACTTCAGCTTCCGTTGATTGAAATTTGTTTTGTAGTATTGATGTCCTTCCTTTTTGTGTAGCTATTTATATCTTCTTTATCCTTTTTCCTTTAGGAATCATCTCTTTATGAAACAACTTATTTCTATCAATAGTTTTTTCAGTCACATGCGTTCTTCCCTTTTTCTTTTTCTATATTCTTCTTCCTCTTTCTTTTCAGCATTAGGGTTTTCTTTTTGTTTAGAAATTTTCTCGGCTTGCTTTACAAAACTTCCTCTAGTTCGTGCTTGTCTAATCAACCGAGAATGTTCTTCCTCTAAATCATCATCATTTATAACCCAGTGCACTTCTGATACTTGGGGCTTAGAGGAGATAGAGTTAGTAACATGAGCTTCACCATGACTATCAATAGAAGTTGGAGTTTTCTTTTTTCCTTCTAATCTGGTTCGTGCCATTGTAAGAGCGATGGATGAGGTTTAAAGATTTGAGATGAAAATAGAGAGTTGGAATGCAAAGAGTCAAGAGCGCCACTTCGAAGAACAATGAGGGTGAGTAGAGGAGAGAAGTTTTTTTATAGTATATTAGGAGTTTCATAAACGTTGATCGCGTGTGAAGATGAACGATCATACGCTAATACAGGAAATGTGGTCGTTTGCATATATTCTTTTTAATACATGTGTAATCTTACTCTATTAAACCGAAAGGAGCCTTCTAAAATGAAGGGGCCTTCTAAACTAGAAGGAGTTTCTAAGGAATTAGAATAGAAGGAGCCTGCTAAATGAAATGCAAAGACAAATAGCAGAGAATATTCATGTAGAAATAATATCAGTGAGTTTGCACATACTAAGCTCTTTTCTTAATACACAAAATCTATCTTCAGAGAGTGGCTTGGTGAAAATGTCAGCTACTTGATTCTCAGTATTAACATGCAAAAGATCAATGGTTCCTTCTAAAACATAATATCTAAAAAAAATAATGTTTGATTTCTATATGGTTGGTCCTAGAATAATGCCCAGGATTTCTAGAAAGCTTTATAGCACTCGTATTATCACATAATATAGAAATATGAGAAAAGTTTAGACAAAAATCCTGTAGTTGATGCTTTATCTATAAGATTTGAGTACAACAATTAGCAGCTGTTATGTATTCAGCTTCAGTCCTCGAAAGCGCTGTGCAGTTTTGCTTTTTGCAAGACCAAGATACTACACATCCTTCAAGAAATTAATAATGACCACTTATACTTTTTCAATCAACTTTATCACCTGCATAATCTGCATCACAATAGCCCACTATGTCAAATGAATCAATTTTTGGATAACATAGTCCAAAATCCATAGTTCCACGGAAATATCGAAAAATTCTTTTAATTGCTTAAGGTGACTTTCTTTTGGATTTGATTGAAATCATGTGCAAAGACACATACTGAGCATAATGTCTGGTCTTGAGCTTGTAAGATATAATAGTGATCCAATCATTCCTCTATACTTTGTCTCATCCGTAGCTTTACCTTTTTCGTCTTTATCAAGTTTAGTTCTAGTGTACATGGGAATACCCATTGGTTTGACATTTTAAAAATGATATTTCTTGATGAATTCCTTCGTGTATTTGTCTTGGCTAATGAAGATTCCTTTTTTCGTTCGTTTGATTTGGAATCAAAGAAAGAATAACAATTCTTCCATCATGCTCATTTCAAACTCCCCTACATTAATGTTGAGAAATCTTCACAGAAGAATGGATTAGTAGCACCAAATATTATGTTATCAATATATGTTTTCACTATGAGTAAATCATTTTCCTTTCTCTTAATAAATAAGGTTTTGTCTACCTTTCCTCTTTCAAAGTTATTCTTAAGTAGAAAGTTATTTAACCTCTGATACCATGCTTGAGGAGCCTACTTTAAACCACACAAAGCTTTGGTTAACTTCATCACGTAATCCGGATGGTTTTCATCTTCAAAACCTAGGGGTTACTTAACAAATACTTCTTCGTTAATGTAACCATTTAAGAATGCACTTTTAACATCCATTTGTAACAACTTGAAGTTTCTATAGTATGCAAAGGCAAGTAAATTTCTAATTGATTCCAATCTAACAACAGGTGCACAAGTTTCATCAAAATCAATACCTTCTTATTGATTGTAACCTTGAGCTACAAGTCTAGATTTGTTCCTTACTACTTTACCATTTTCGTCAAGTTTGTTTCGAAATACTCATTGAGTCCCAATAATTGACTTGTTTTGAGGATGAAACTTATGCTTATTTTTGTCAAATTGATTCAGTTCGTCTTTCATGGCTAAAACTCAGTTTTTGTCAATAAAAGTCTCTTCTGTAGTCTTTGATTTTATTGGTGAGATGAAAGAAAAAAAGTTGTTTTTGAATAGTGATCTTGTTCTTAGACTTTCAGAGGGATCTCCCAGAATATATTGATGTGTATCAAGACCTTTCCATTCTCTCGATGTTTTTCGTTGCATAAGTTCCTGCTGAGATGAAGGAACTTGCTCTGTTCTAGCTTTAGAGGGGCCTTCTTGATTTTGTAATTCTGAAGGTATTACAGGTGTAGTTTGATTCTTCTACGTATTTTTAGGTAACAATGGATGCTCTGCATCATCTGAGTCAGTTGCTGTTGTCGAAGTTAGTGCTTCATCAAATACCACATGTATCAATTCTTCTATCTTCTTTGTTCTTTTATTATATAATCTGAATCCTTTACTAGTGGTACTATAGCCCAAAAAGATAGCTTTGTCTGATCTCGCATCAAACTTTCCATAGTTGTCTTTTCCATTATTTAGAACGAAACACTTAGCTTGTAGCTAAATGATCGAAAGTAAGCAACATTTGGTTTTCTTCCTTTCTACAGCTCATAACGGGTCTTTTTTATAATAGGTCTTATAAGGTATCTGTTAAGTGCAAAACATGTCGTGGATACTGCTTCTACCTAGTATCCATAAGGTAGTCCACTAATAAGTGTAGATTTACATATATTTTATGTGTGACTATTGCATACAAAGTACGTGTGAACTAGGTTTTTCATTTTAATGTTGCGTGATTGTGTATATTTTATGCTTGTTTTAGGTATTTTTATGTTGCATGTGGCCATGTTAGTGTTTAATTATGTTCTAGTATGTTTGTATATACATTTTGTGTAAGTTGGTGTGTTAACCTTACCATTGCATTCAATATTTGCATGCATAAGTCTCATTATGTGTGTTGTTATTTCGTGTATTAATAGGCATGTGTAAAGGCATGATTCAGTGCTTATTTTCATGGTTTATTGGCAGGTTAAATGGTGAAACTGAGTGAAGGAAGCATGGAATAAAAGCTAGGACATTATAATAGGAATTTGACATTGGTGGTCATGATTGTGACCCTACTAGTCACAATCGTGACTTAAAAACTTGGTTAGCACAAAAGTCGTGTGCCAGTCATATTTTAAGGACAATTAACTACACAAAATCAGGATGGCAGGCCTGGACAAGAGAAGAAACATGTGAGTGGGTCGGCATAAGGAGAAAAGTTGACAAAAATGTGAGAAAGGGGAGCAAAAATGACAGTTGTCCAGGTTTGATGTACTAACCACATGATGAGTGATTTAGGGCTGCATAAAAACAAGGAAAGGAGGCCAAAAAGAGGGGATTTTCGTGGGAGAACATAGTTGAACAAAGGAGAGCCAGAAAGGAGGCATTTGGAGTTGCACATTGGAGGAGAACACTAATGATTCGAAGGCTCCACCAAAGCTGTCCAGATTTCTAGCTTGCTTCCTCATGCAATAAGCTTCTTTTTCCTATCTTTTTCTTTGATTTACTTTTGTTTATTGTATGGGAAGAAGTTTGGAACCTGTATTGATGATGATTAAGTTGTGTTTGATGGATTGTTAGGCTGTTTTATGATTATTCTTACTCAACCCATATAAGACTTCACTTTGTTCAATGTTACGATCATTTATGTGTGTTTATGGTATTTGGATGCTCATGTTTAGTCTATATAGAGATATGGGGCTGATAAATATGTTGTGAGTGTACCATGAGAGTGGGCATTCATGTAGGACATTCCATTTATCAAGTTACTTCATCATTTACA
>JANZXP010078283.1:0-10290 GCA_027576715.1 Erythroxylum flavicans
ATTGCTTGTGTGTGGTTCGTTATCGCTAGCTATAAACATATTAGCCACTGAGCTTCCTAGCTCACCACACTATTTTTCCACTCCTCAGGTGAAGAAAAAAAGATCAATAATAAATCTTGGAAAACTTCAACAGACTCCATGGATTTTTATCGTTGTAACATATCTAGGTAGTTCAGAAATTATTGGCATTTAGAATTATTTCAAGCATGAGCATTCATGATTGTGTTTTACATTTTGCTACTAATGTGGTTTTTGGGATTTGTAATATAGAGTAGTGCAAAAACTCTGTTAGTGAGAGTTGAAAGAAAAGTTAAGGATTTTCATATGCATAAGTTTAAAATGATATGTTTTATCAAATGTTAATGTGGTTGTGTGATGTGTTTTTTTGGGATGGATTATCTTTATGTAAAATTGTTTATATAGAAGTGGTATGTATGAAATTGAAAGTTGGATTTCAGGTCTTGTGGTTGAAGTTACTAGTTTTGTCTATATATATGTGTAAACATTGTTAACAGATGAACATCAACAGTGAATAATAAAAATACCATCAACAGTATTTTCACGAAAGTTACATATCTTTTTCTTAGCTTTCCAACGACATATAGTTTGAAATTTTTGGATTTGTGGTTTGAAAGTTATGGTAGTTTGAAGTGAGGGTGTGCGACTGTGGTTTTGTAGGAAATTTTGGGAAAGCTTGAATCTCACGGGCGTGAGAATTTTCTCTCACCCCCATGCTTTTTCTCATGGAAGTCCCATGAGTGTTTTTGATGAAGTCTCACAAGTGTGAGACTTAAAACCCACACCCGTGAGGGTTGAGTTGGAGTCTCACAGGTGTGAGATTTAAAACTCACACTCGTGACTTTTGTGAGGTTTCACCAAAAAAATTTTTTGTGTTTTTCAGTCACAAGTGTGACTCTCCTTACACCCGTGAGCTTTGCACTTTTGGTTCTCTTTTGTTGTTAAATCCATAAGTATGTATCTATGTTGTTCGACCCCCACTTTAATTTATTTTCATGTCTAAAATTTTTATGACATTTTATTTATTAATTGTTATTACAGAAAAATCCCACCATGAATTTCCTTTATTGAAAATTTTATAATTAGACACCATCATTTTTTTGAATATTCTTAATTTATTATTATTATTTCATTAAATCACAATTATGGGGCGTAGTCGCCATGAAATCCGAATCAAGACCCGGGCCCAACACCATCATTGTTGTGGCAGCTAGGGTTATGGCCGAGGATGCCTAGGCGACTGCTGCTAGGGTTTCTGCCATGTAGGACATGGGTTTAGAATAGGAAACCACAAGTATCCATGTTTGACAAGGATACTAAAAAGGAAAGAAGAAGAGTCCATATATGATATGGATTTGGGAAAAGAGTAGGATCGCCATCTATGAAGTCTGATTCTTTGTTGTGTGTCATATATTTTGGGTGGCTTTGCATATGTTTTATTTATATTATTTGAATATTTATATCCATGTGTAAATTACTATTCTATGGTTCTAATTTATATACTTAAGTATGTTGTAGTATAGGATTAGAACTAGCATAGGACAAACACCATTATTAATATGATTAGTAACTTTCATAATGTACTAAGAATGACCCTCATGACAATATTAAGTTTATATACCTTCCATAAAACTTTACCAATGTTTATCTCTAGATTATCCTTATATGGGTTTGCCAAAGCAAAGCATATGAGATGATCTAGGGAAGATATTTGAATAATGGTGCTATTCATAGGTAAAGTATGGTTAGACTTAACTAAGCTATCAAAACAGTTTTGGGCTTAGGGCATAAGATTGGGTTTTTTACATACATGCAGTACATAAGATGTAATTAAACATAAACCCATCAAGTGTTACATGTGATGTCATTGAAAAGATTTTTCTACCTAAATAACTAAGTCTTGAGTGTTAAGCCAAAGATTTCTTAGGACTTAGTGAAATATGGATCTTGCTTCTTCCCACTTTTAAATAGAGGGTTATTAAATTGAAAATATGGATCTTGTTTCTTCCCACTTTTAAATAGAGGGTTATTAAATTGAGCGGGAGCTTAATAAGAATGTTAACACACTTTGCACAATATTGTACATTATGGCATCCACTCCATTCAACAACCTATCCCTGCGATCTATCATAGAGAAAAAAAAGCTTAATGGAACAAACTTCCTAGACTGCTATAGGAACTTGAGAATTGTTCTCAATCATGAAAGAAAGCTTTATGTCTTAAAAGAACCCATTCCTGAGGAAAACCGCCAACAAATGCACCTAAAGCTCAAATGGATGCTTACACGGAGCATATCAATGACTCTATAGATGTGTCATGCCTTATGTTAAGCACCGTGATCTTTGACCTTCAAAAGGATTTAGAGGAAATGGAAGCCTATGACACGCTTGCTCAACTAAAATCTATGTTTAAAGAGCAAGCATTCCATGAGAAGTTTAGAAACACTAAGGTATTGAATTCATGCAAGATGACTCCTGGCACATTTGTAAGTGCTCATGTTCTCAAGATGAAGAGTTATATTCTTCATCTTGAGAAATTAGGTGCACCTATTAGTCAAGAATTGACAACTGATCTTATCTAGTATCTTTGACTGATGAATATGATTGGTTCATTCTTAACTATAATATGCACATCATGGAGAAGTCCATTGATGAATTGCATAGGATGCTCAAGACTGCTGAAGAGAACTTGAAGGGAAAGGTTAATACTACTCATGAAGTTCTTATGATTCAAAAGGAAAAGGGCTTCAAGAAGAAGGGCACAGGCAAGGGAAAAGGTAAAGTACCCAAGCCCAAGCCCAAGCCTAAAGCTAAGACTAAGGCACCCAAGGAGGGAGTTTGCTTTCATTGTAATCATTGGAAAAGGAACTGCAAACTCTATTTGGAAGAGCTGAAAGAAAAGAAGAATAGTGCAACTACTTCTTCAGGTATGTTTGTTATAGAAGTCTATTTTACTCCTTCTGCATCTTGGGTATGGGATATTGGAGTTACAACTCACATTTGTACTAATGCGTAGAATCTAAGAAGGACTAGAAGATTGATTGCTGGTGAGATCAACCTGCATGTGGAAAATGGAGCAAGAGTTGCTACTTTATCCGTGGGGACCTATGATCTTACTTTACCTACTAAACTCATTTTAGAGCTTAGGAATTGTTATTGTGTACCTACTATGAGTAGGAATATTATTTCTTTTGCTTGCTTAGAGAATGATGGATTTAGATTTTCTATTGAGAATAGAAGTATTTCCATTTATAATAATGACATTTTATATAGCATTGCTCGTCAATTAAATGGCATCTATACTCTAGACATTGAGCCTCTTACAAATGATTCCATCTATAACATAAATACTAAGAAGTTTAAATCTAATGATTTGAACCCAACCTATCTCTGGCATTGTCGCTTAGGCCATGTAAATGAGAAATGCATCTCAAAACTCCATCAAGATGGATTCATTGATTCTTTTGAATCTTTTGAGACTTGTGATTCTTGTTTACTTGGCAAGATGAAAAGGCCCCCTTTATAGGTAAAAGGGAAAGGGCCAATGAGCTATTAGGCCTTATACATACTAATTTATGTGGTCCTTTTAGCATATCAGCTAAAGAAGGTTATTTGTATTTCATTACTTTTTTGGATGACTTCAGTAGATATGGCTATGTCTATCTAATGAAGCACAAATCTGAATCTTTTGAAAAGTTCAAAGAGTATAAGAATGAAGTACAAAATCAACTTGGCAAGGCAATTAAAATCCTTCAATTTAATCGAGGAGGTGAATACGTAAGCCAAGAGTTTGATGATCATCTTAAGGATTATGGGATCGTTTCACAATTGATTCCTCTAGGCACTCCTCAATGGAATGGTGTTTTTGAAATGAGAAATTGAACTTTATTAGATATGGTTCGATCAATGATGAGTCAAACTGATCTTCCAAAGTCTTTTAAGGTTATACTTTAGAAACCGCAATATTCATACTGAGTCGTATTCCTTTAAAGGCTGTAGAAAAGACACCCTATGAGTTATAGACTGGGAAACATCCTAGTCTATCTTTTCAAAGATTTGGGGTTGTGAGGCTTACGTGAAGTGTCCTACTACCGACAAGTTGGCACCCAAATCTGAAAAATGTTTATTTGTGGGATATCCTAAGGAAACTAATGGATATTACTCTTACATCTCATCTGAGAACAGAGTGTTTGTTGTCCAAACGGTGTTTTATTAGAAAAAGAATTTATTTCCAAAGGAAACAGTGGGAATAAAGTACAACTTGAAGAAATTCAAGTTCCATAAAATGACATTGAGCTTGAGAAGGAGATTGGAGCAAGCTCACAAGCTGTTGATGAGCAGCTTTCAACAACACAAGGCCTATGTAGATCTGGTAGCATTCGTCATGAGTTCGAGAGATATGGATTTCTCACTACTAATGATGATAATGTGACGCTCATTGATCATAATGAGCCCACAACCTATCAAGAAGCTATGGAAAGTCTAAAATCTACTAAATGGTTAGAGGCCACGAAAGCAGAGAGGCAATCCATGTATGACAATCAAGTTTGGACTTTGATTGATCTGTCTGATGGCTTGAAGACTTGGATGTAAGTGAGTTTTCAAGAAGAAACTCGATATGGATGAAAATGTGCACACTTATTAAGCAAAACTTGTTGCTAAAGTTTATCGACAAGTTCATGGAATTAATTATGATGAAACATTTTCTCCAGTTGTTATGATCAAATCCATTAGAATTCTTATTGCCATAGCTACATACTATGATTATGAGATATGGCAAATGGATGTCAAAATAACTTTCCTTAATAGAAACTTACTCGAGGATGTATATATGATACAGCCTGAGGGTTTGTCCATCCTAAGAATTTTAAAAAGGTGTGCAAGCTTCAAAGATCCATTTATGGATTGAAGCAAGCATCGAGAAGCTGGAATCTTCATTTTGATGAAGTTGTCAAAGAGTTTGGATTCATCAAGAATGAAGATGAGTCTTGTGTTTACTAAAAGGTTAGTGGGAGTGTTGTTGTCTTCTTAGCTTTAAATGTTCATGACATATTGCTCATTGGAAATGATATTCCGACCTTACAAAGTGTCAAGATTTGGTTAAGGAAATGTTTCTCAATGAAAGACTTAGGTGAGGCTGCTTATGTTTTAGGCATTAAGATCTATATAGATAGATCAAAAAAGCTTATAGGCCTAACTTAGAGTATATACATAGACAGTCTAAAGAGGTTCAGTATGCAAGATTCCAAGAGAGGATTCTTGCCTATGTCACATGGAATCAAGCTTTCTAAAAAGGACTATCCTACTTTAGGTAAAGAGCTTGAGCGCATGAGTAAGATTCCATATGCATCTACAGTTGGATCTATCATGTATGCAATGTTATGCACTCGACCAGATGTCTCATATGCTTTAAGCATAATAAGTAGAGACCAGTCTAGTTATGGTGAGAGTCACGGGATAGCAGTTAAGAATATCCATAAGTACTTGAGAAGAATAAGGATATGTTCCTAATATATGGAGGACTTGAAGGTAGGCTTATCAATTTCAGCCCAGCCCGACCCGATTCGACCTATGGTCAATGGGTTTGGCCCAGTCAAACCAGCCCAAGGGTCGGGCCATGGGCTGGGTAGAAATGACCTATAGAATTTTGAGTTGAGCCACAGGCCGGGAGGGGGCTGTTTGCAGAGCTCATGGACGAGCTAGACTGCGGGCTGGTCGGACCGACCCAGCTCGTGGCCCATAGCCCACCCACCATTATTAACATGAAACGACATTATTTTATTCGATGTAAAATGACGTCATTTAATGTTCGTTAACTGTTTTCTACCATGGGTGAAACGACGTCATTTTGCTTTAATAGTAAAATGACGTCATTTTTGGGTTGGAAGTTTGCAAAAAAATAAAGACAAATGACTTCATTTGTTTGCCTAATGAAAACAATGCACGTGGCATGCATCTTCTTCTTCTCCCTCACCAGTCGACTCGCCCGCCCCTCCCTCCTCTCTGTCATCACCAGTCACTACCGTCTCTCTCACCTTGTCGTTGTCGGTGTTGTCTCACCGCCTCTCTGTATCTCCCGGCGTTCGGTGTCCAGCCACTAGTAACCAACCAACATCTGCTTATTATTAAGGTAGGTTTCTTTCGTATTATTCATGAACATTTAAAGTTGTATGAATGTTAGAGATGAATGTGGACTAGACGTTGGTGTTAGTTATGGTTTGAGTTTTTGACTGAGGAGGACGAGTGGTTATGGTTGTGGTTTGAATGGTTGAACAATTTACATGTATGTCATGTGCAGGTTAAGTGTTTAATGAAAGTTCAGACACATAAATCATATATTACATGTATGGCAATTATACTTAAACACATATGTGCACGTTAAGTGCTTGATGAATGGTTGATTGTTTCATAAATAAGAGGATGATTCTTCTTCAAGTTTTGGCCATTTGGGTTTTATTAATTTCTCTTCCTCTTTCATAAATCCATAAGCCTTGTCTAGTTGATTTATAGTTTAGTATTGAACTCATTCAGCATAGATCATGAATCTAATTATTCTTTTTTGTTATAGATATAAGATATTATCCATCTTCACAAAAGCTTAAAAAACATTAAATACTTACACGGATCAATCTCTTATACTATTGTCAATCATGTTAACCCCACCACTAGTTCTTGATATGAAAATCATAACACATCACAGAAAGTAACATAAGAGAGGAAGCTGATAAATCTTATGCCAACTTAAGCTAACTTTTAATAGAGTTGAAGCCACCTTAAAAATTTAGTTGATTAGCCTTTCTCTTAGTTGTGATAATCTTCAAAGTAATGACTGGCAAGAGTGTTCGGTAGTTCAATTCGAAACGAATTGATCAAAAGTTAGCTTTATTAAACGTTAATTATATTAGGATCTAACTAATTATACAAATTAGGTTAACTTATCCTAAAGTCAACTATCAAAATAAGTTTGATTAGGCTCCAAGTCATCGTCATCATTTATGTTAAAATAATAGATATTAGATTGGTAAACAATGAATGACTTATAAGAAGACAAAGAGGAGAAGATTTATAACAAATTTCAATTAAGAAATATTTAGGGCAAAGTAGAATGGATGCATCAATATAAAATATAAAGAAAGAAACTTTGATGGCATTCATTTAGTTTCAGAGTTTCAGACTTGGTCACAGGCTTTAATTATCACCCACTGAATAAGAGTTAATAATAACATACCATTAGAATGAATTATTTACTTCAAGAGACTCGCTTTGAAAGCATATGCATGGATGAAAGTTTGTTACAGAGGAAGGCAAAGGATCCTCTACTGAAGTCATAATGAAAGCACCAAAGCTTAGTAGTTGTGCACCACCATCTATTACTTAGAAGTTTGTTAGGATAAGCAAATGTAAAATAATAGTTTGTGGGATAAAAATATTCAAACCTACTCAATATGATTCCTTATCCGTAGAACCATATAGTTACAATGTGCTAAGGCTTTTCTTGTAAGTGGGTGAGTTATGAGTAGAATGCAAGAAACATGGATTTTTTACACATACAATCAAGTACACTGTACACAACCAAATCAGCAAATCTGCATTCACAAATATTTTGTGATAATTGAATCTTTGCTTGGAATTCACTTTTGCTTTGGTATCACTATTTTGTATATAACTTTCTCAAGTAAAGTCATGGGAATATAATATAACTTTCATGGTTAAACTTTCATTGTTGGTTTGTCAGATGGATGAACATATTCCTTCAGTTGAGAGTTCTAATCTGGTGCTGAAGGTAAAAGTGGAAACTTCTATTCCGACACCAAGTGACGATAGAAGTTCAATTAGAAGTCAAGTTAGTCAACATAAAAGTGATGTTTGGAATCACTTTAAAAAGACTACATCGATCGAGGGAATTGAAAAAGCATAAGGAACGTCTCATTTAAAGAGACATAACGAATCGTGTGCTAGAAGGAAGATGGTTTTAGGAGGTCAATCATTTTTGACCCCTAACCTTATGATGGGAACAAATGAAATAACCGTAACAACTTTTGACAATAAGAGATCAAGAATTTTGATAGCTAATATGATTGTTGGAGATAAACATACATTGGCTATGGTTGAAAGCTAGAGATTTAGGATATTTCTCAATTCACTCCAACCGAATTTCAAGGTTCCAAGTCGGAATACATTAAGAAGTGATATTTTGAAAAATTATGAGGAGAAGAAGAGAAAAACATTAAGAGTATTGTCCAGTGTTCAAGGACGAATTGCTATAACAACAGACATATAGACAACCGATAACCAACAGAAGGGTTACATGGGGGTTACAGTACATTATATTGATAATGATTGGAAGTTATGCAATAGACTTTTGAGGTAATTTATCATTTACTTAATTTCATTTTTTAATGAATTTATAATTTATATTGTTATATTTTTTATGATAGGTTCATTTATGTGTCGATACCACATACAAGTGAAAAATTGGCAAACGTATTGAAAGATTGTTTGATGAGTGTGAACCTCGACAACAAAATTTCCTTTATCACAATCGATAATTGTAGCACAAATGATGCTATGATTGAGAAGTTAAAGGGTAAGATGCGAGTTAGGAGCTTATTGGCTGGAGGTAAGCTATTTCATATGCATTGTTTTGCGTATATTCTTAACTTGATTGTGAAGGTTAGGTTGGAGATGATAAAGGAAGCAATAGAGAGTATTTGGAGTAGTGTTTTATATTGGAGTATAACTCCTAAAAGAGTTGAAACTTTTGAAGACGTTGCACAGATTTTATGCATTCCTTACACAAAGAAGTTGGTTTTGGATTGTCCTACGAGATGGAACTCAACCTTTAAGATGTTGGAGTCGGCAATCCCATATGCTCAGCTATTTACTAGAATAGCCAAAAGGGATCCTTAGTATATATGCGTACCATCAGAGGACCAGTGGAACTTGGCTAAAGAACTTTGTATAAAGTTGGAATTATTCAATAGTTGGACTAAATTATTTTCAGGAACAAAAAACTTCGTACTGTATCTTTATCATTATATGCAACATAAAGCACGTATTGGGATTGTGGATGTTTGATTCTATAAATATATTTATAATGTATTACACAGTGGTGAAGCTCAAGAGCATGTACATACCATGAAACAATTATGGTATCAATTGTTTCATTATTATGAAGCTAGAATGCAACAAACTCATGATTGGGATGCAGGCAATTCAAGTTCAACCTTTTCATCTACCCCATTACTGACAAATTCTTTTTCAAATTTTTTGAAAGAGAAAAGGGCTAGGATATTTTATAGTATGATGGAGTTCGATAGATATATTTTCGATGAGTGTGTTCCTGAAACTAAAGGTGAGTTATTTGTTATATTGTTATGGTGGAAGACGTCTGGACATAATTATCCAATTGTACAAGTCATTACACAGAACTTGTTAGCTATTCCATCATCCACTGTAGCTTCAAAGTCTGCATTTAGTACTAGTGGTCGAGTCATTACTCCTCATCGTGGTCGACTTCATTATCACACTGTGGAAGCTCTTATGTGTACTCAAAGTTGGTTAAAAATGAAGATATTGATGGTAAATTCTTTTCTTTTCATTATATTTATTTTATTTACCTTTACGTTATCTTACTTAATGTTTTTTGTCCTACAGTCACAAGTATTAATGCAGAGGGGATTGGTGAAAGTAATTGACCAATGGAAAGTTATTTTCATCAAATATATGACGATAGAGGTATTTTTAATTTTCTTTTTATATAGTATTTCATTATTAAATATTGTTTTTATTTCAAGTATTATAATACTAAATATACTGTTTGTACATACAAATGATTAGAGCCAAACTATTGATGACCTTAGCAACAACTACAATTAATCAATTAGAATCAGATGATGCTCTTTCAGTCTCCAGTCCTGTCTCTAATGCAGCTATTAATTTTGTATTGTATCTTTTTTTTGTAAAAAGATTTTATAAATTTTATGAAACATGGATTATGTTTTATCAATTCTATTTTATAATAATTAATAAATAACTTAAGTAAATTAAAAATTTGTAATCAATGCAAAAAATAGTAGATTAACTACAAATATTAACTTATTAACTTTTTATATAAATTTCTAATTAAATGTCCATACCATTACATACATCTAAATAACTTTATTATATCATCAGAATTAATCACTTATATGTTCCTATAATTAATTATCAATTCTATCTTATAATAATTAATAAATAACTTAAGTAAATTAAAAATTTGTAATTAATGTAA
>JANZXP010078293.1:0-10290 GCA_027576715.1 Erythroxylum flavicans
TATGAAATGAGGTTGCATAAATGGACATGAATTCTGGAAAATTTGGAGTGTTAATGATGTTTCTATGTATGAGAATTCGTGGAGAAATGAAGGAAGAAGGCAGCGCACAATCATGGCCTTCAATGCACGATCGTGGCTTGGATAATTGGGTTCTATCACGATCGTGGCACCCATCCCATGAGCGTGGCCAGTTGCAATGGATTCTGTCGCGATAATGGGAAGGTCTACCGTGATCGTGGGCTAGCATACCAGGTGAAATGATGTCTTTTAAGAGATGTTTGAAACAACTAATGCTAAGGTACTTTCTTATGATGCATTTAGGCTTAAATGAGGCTTAAAATGAACCTAGTTTGATGATGGACTAGGTGATTAAAGTGTTCTTATGAATGCTAATATGATTCAAAAGAGATGAATGATGTGTATTAAGTAAGATAGAATGAGAATTTAGATATTAGGTGATCATATAATGCTAGAATAACATTGGTAAGTGATTGATTGATGAGCTAGAATAATCGTGTATAATTGAGGTGTAAACCTAAGTTCAAAGTAGACATATATGAGTTTTGAAGTAAGAATGATTAAGATTAGTAATTGAGGATACATACCCAGGAATGTCATTGAGCATGCCTTGTATATAACACACATATACATATATGTATGATTGAATATTAATATGATTGAGAAAATTATTAATGTGTATAAATGTATGTATTGCATGTATAGAAGAGCTCATCGAATGATAGTATCCAGATATTGCTGGGACGTCAAGGCAATAACTATCTGGAGCATACTGTGAGTAACCTAGGTGTTCCTTACTAGTAATGATTGTAATTGTTTAAATTTCAATTATTGAACTAATAACTGTGTGAATATGATAATTTCAGACATTGATGGTCCGAATAGTTTGATAATTGAGAATGTATTGAAAGTGTTCTGATTGAATGTGAATCTGAAAGACATAAATGTTCTCAACAAATATGTTGAATGCCAGACTTATGTCTGATGAAAAAAGTGAAAAGTGAATGTGTTTACTGAATGAAAGTGATTGATTGAATATATGTGATTTGATGTATTTCATTACATGATGTGCATAATCAGATGAAGGAAGTTGTGATCGGAGTGGCCAGTGAAAAAAAGCTTAAAGCCCAGAATGTATATAAAGAGCCACAGGTTCACTAGTAAAATGAGCCTAGTATCCACAACAAATACGGAATAGTTATTAATAAGTCCGATATCTACAACGAGTACAGGACAATTAAAAAGGTACTTGGTCACAACAATTAACAAAGAAAGTGGAGTCTCATGAGCAATTGCATATATAATTTTATATGTGTGTTATATGATTGATTGAAGTAAATAGTTTGAACTGTTCTAAAACTAAAATGTGAAATGATGTGTAATATTTGATTATGTGAACTATCTCTGGATTTTGAAATGTGAATTGTCTATATGTTTTGATATGAGTGAGCACATCAATAATGGTTTGCTCATTGAGTTCGCAAAACTCATCAACATTGCAATGTGGACTTTCAGGTACGAGAAAGGAGACCTAGCTATTAATACGTTGTAAAATAAGTCTAGTTCTTGCCTTTTAGACATCAAGAAATGAGTTAAAGGTTGGTCAGCTGAGACTGTGGAGTTTAGTTAGAATCTTTTATTTAGTTATCATTTCATATAGAATGTTGTAAAGAGTATGAAACTCCAAGATATTTTTATGATACTGTATATATAGATTATGTAGCAAAATGCTACAATGTAAATTGTGTTTTATCAATGGAATGAAGAGTTAATCTTTGACTATTTGTGTTATGTATGATGCCATATAAGTGAATGTGACTGCTCTAACGCACCATTTTCACAGGGCATATGCCTGAATGTCAGATGAAGGTCCGAGTATTGAGCCTTATGGAGCAGGGTGTTATAGGTTTTGCTATCAGAGCTTGGTCTGGCATTCATAGGGATAGATATAAGCATATAAACATGATATATCATGAGAAACTCGGAGAGTAATCAAGGTTATTATCTATTATAGGTCATCCGCCATAGGTGATCAAGTTAGAGAATCAGTTGACCTAGAGTCTGTAGGAGCCAGTAGAAAGTATTCTATGCCTCGACCTGATCAAATGCCTCCAAGAATTCTTGAGAGAAAGGAAAGGATGTATGATAAACAGAGAAAGCAGGGGCTGTGGACTTTTGCGAAAGTATAGACCCTGTTGAGGCTGAAGGATGGTTAGAGAGGACTGAAAGGATATTCGATCAGATAGACTGTAAGTTTGACGAGAAGTTTGACTACGCAATCTCACTACCATAAGGTCCAGCATACCAATGGTGGATGGCTGTACCATGCAGTACCACCTAACCTTGCAGATTAAAGTGGGAAGAATTCCTGAGAGTCTTCAAGGAGAATTATATGCCGAAGATTTATCTAGATAGAAAGATGAAAGAGTTTCTAGATTTGAAGCAAAATAGTCTCATCGTAGTAGAGTATGAAATACGATTTAATGAGCTGATGGGGTATGCTACTGCCTTAATTCCTACTGAGGAAGACAAGTGTAGAAGGTTTGAAGATGGGTTGAATATGAAGATAAGGACAAGGTTGGCTATTACAAATCTGAGCAATGTTTTGAGCTAAGAGTTGCCTCAATCAAAATAGAACAGTTGTTGAAATATGGTCAAGGAGAATACCAACAGGAGTTCATAATGAAGAGACCTGGTGAGTCTCAGGTTGATTCTTGCAGAAGATACAGTAAGCGCTAGAATAGATCATTCCAACCACCGACTAGATCGAGAATTTAGTAGTGGAAGAGGTATCGTATCTGGGCAGATGCCTAACTGTGACCACTATAGGAAGAAGCATAGTGGGGAATGCTAGAAGTTGTCAGGAGCTTGCCTTCAATGTGGCTCCTTCAAGCATCAAATCAGAGACTGTCCTATAGTTTACAGAGCACAGTCTGGAGTGATAGGAGGAGTGGTAACCGAGACAATTATTCAGCAGAGCAGAGCTAGTGGATCTGGATAGAGAGGCAGAGGTAGAGGCAGAGTGGGTTCAGCTAGTCCCACTATTAGGACTGAGGTGCGGAGCAACCAATCGCAGTCTCAAGCCATAGTCTATATGATTACCAGACAGGAGGCTCATAACTCCCCAGATGTGGTAGCAGGTTTATTGAATGTATTTAATTTTGAATCATTTGCATTGGTAGATCCAGGATCTACACATTCTTTTATTACACCACATCTGACATCTAAATTGCATTATGGTAGAGAAATATTGAATTGTGGTTTAAAAGTGAGTACTCCGATAGGTAGTACTACAGTGATAAGGGAAGTATGTAAAAGATGTATAATTCGAGTTGATCAAGCAGAGTTAGAAGCTGATTTGATTGTATTATGGTTAAGTGAGATAGACCTCATCCTAGGTATGGATTGGCTCACTACTTATAGGGCGATAATGGATTGCTATACTAAAGAGGTGATACTAGAATCTCCTAATTAGCTGAGAGTAATCTTTCAAAGTGTTAGTCAAGTAGTGCCAGCCAGACTGATCTCATTGATGAGTGCTTTGAGATTGATTTGAGGTGGATGTGAAGCTTATCTGGCATATGTAGTTGATACTCGTACTGAGTAGACAGTATATGATATTCCTGTTGTTAGGGATTTTTTGGATGTGTTTCTCACAGAATTATCCGGTTTACCCCTAGATAGGGAAACAGAGTTCACTATCGACTTAGTTCCAGACACTGCTCCTATATTTATTCCTCTATATAATATGACACCTGTGGAACTGAAGGAACTTAAGACTCAGTTATAGGAGTTGTTGGAAAAGGGTTTTATCAGACCCAGTGTATCACCTTGGGGATTCCCAGTCTTAATTGTGAACAGGAAAGATGGGACTCTGAGACTGTATATCAATTATAGGCAACTTAATTAGGGTGACAGTGAAGAACAGGTATCCATTGCCAAGGATTGATGTCCTACTTGATCAGTTGCAGGAAGCTTAGGTATTCACTAAGCTAGACTTGAGATCAGGGTACTATCGGTTGAAGATAGCAGAGGCTGATGAAATGAAGAGTGCATTTAGAACCAGATATGGGCATTTCAAGTTTTTGGTGATGCCGAACAAATGCTCTAGCTGCTTTTATGGATTTGATGAACAAGGTATTCCAACCTTATTTAGATCATTTCATGATTGTATTCATTGATGACATTTTGGTGTATTCAAAGAGTAGTGAGGAACATTATGAGCATTTGGGATTAATCCTACAAATAATGAGGGAAAAGTAATTGTATGGCAAGTTCAATAAGTGTGAATTTTGGTTTAATCAAGTAGTGTTCTTGGGGCATATAGTAACTGGACAGGGCATACAAGTTGATATAAAGAAAGTATAAGTAGTGATGAAATAGGAAGCTTCGAGAAATGTGTCTAAGATTCGAAGTTTCCTTGGCTTAGCTAGATACTACAGGAGGCTTGTCAAGGGGATTTCACTATTCTCAACCCCTTTGATAAAACTTCTGAGAAAGGATGTACCATTTAGATGGACTAATGAATGTTAGAGGAGTTTTGAGGAACTAAAGCATTGGTTAACTATAGCACCGTTGTTAACTATTCTATCTGGATCTGTAGGTTATGTAGTGTATAGTGATGCTTCACACCTGGGATTAAGATGTGTACCGACATAGCATGGCAGAGTGATAGCATATGCATCGAGACAGTTAAGGTCTCACTAGTTTAATTATCTAGTACATGATTTAAAGCTTGCTGCAGTAGTTTTTGCTCTAAAAATATGGAGACATTATCTGTATAGAGAGACATTTCAGATATATACTAATCATAAGAGTTTGAAGTATCTATTGATTCAGAAAGAGTTGAATATGAGACAGAGATGATGGGTTGAATTATTGAAAGATTATGATTGCATAATAGAGTATCATCCTGGTAAAGCTAATGTGGTAGCCGATGCATCAAGCAGAAAATCAGATAGCAGTGTAGCACAAGTATAGTTATCGAGGTTGCCTAACTTAGTGCAATTGAGAGCATTGAATGTTTAGTTGAACTTGAGATAGAATGAGGCATTGATAGCTACGTTGAAAATTAGACCACTGTTACACAAGAGGATTAGAAAAGCCCAAAGTAAAGATCCTGAATTTGTGAAGCTTATTGAGAAGTTGTAAGTGAATCTGAATTATGAGTTTAAATTGAGAAATGATACACTGTGGTTGAAATAGAAATTATATGTACCCGATGTAGATAATTTGAGAAAGCAGATTTTGGAGGAAGCATATGTGGCAGCCTATATTATGCATCCTGGTGCTACCAAGATGTATAATACGCTGAAATAGTAATTCTGGTGGCTAGGGATGAAAAAGCAAGCAGCGAAATATGTGTCTAATTGTTTAACTTGCCAATAGATTAAAATCGAGCATCAGGCTCCGGTTGGAAAGTTACAGTCACTACCTATACGAAGTGAAAATGAGAGCAAATTACTATGGATTTTATAATAGGTTTGACAAGAACTCCAAGATAACATGATTCCATATAGGTTATTATGGACCGATTGACAAAGTTAGCTCATTTCTTACCAGTGAAAGAGACTAATACATTAGATCAGTTAGCTTGGAGATATGTGAATGAGGTAGTAAGATTACATGAGGTTCTGGTGTCCATTGTATCAGATTGGGATCCTAGATTTATCTCAAGATTTTATAAAAGCTTACAGACAGCTATAGGTATAAAGTTGAACTTCAGTACTGCATTTTATCCTCAAATATACGGACAGAGTGAGAGAACGATTAAGACTGTTGAGGATATGCTCAAAGCTTATGTATTGGAGTTTCTAGGAGCATAGGATCAGTATGTAACTCTGATTGAATTTACTTAGAACAACCATTATCACAGTAGTATTGGTACGGCACCGTGCGAGGCATTATACAACAAAAAGTGTCGATCGCCTTTTTATTAGGATGAAGAGGGTTTAAGGATTGTTGAAGGCTCAGAACTGATTCAAGACACTGTTGATAAGGTTAAGCTGATATGAAATAGAATTAAAGCGGCTCAAGATAGACAGAAGAGTTATGTGAATCAACACCGGAGAGATATAGAGTATCAAGTGGGAGATAAAGTGTTTATAAGAGTATCGCCTTAGCATGGAGTGCTAAGATTCGGTAAAAAAGATAAGTTAATCCCTAGATATATTGGCTATATGAAATTACTAAAAGAGTTAGACCATTGGCATACTAGTTAGCACTACCTGCTGAGATGTCTCAAATACACAATGTATTTCATATGAGTATGCTCAAGAGATATCGGTCTGATCCGACTCATATATTACCAGCTTAAAAGGTTGAAATTGCGAGTAATCTGAGTTATGATGAGGAACTGGTAAAGATAGTGGGATATCAGATTAAGCAATTGAGAAACCAAATGATTCTATTCGTGAAAGTCCTCTGGAGAAATCATTCGAGTGAAGAAGCTATCTGGGAAACGAAGGAGCGCATGAGGAATCAATACCCCTACCTATTTAATCAATCAGGTAAGAATTTCGAGAACGAAATTTCTTAAGGGGGAGAATTGTAATATCTCGTTTTTCCATACTAAGGGTTAGAACCCTAAATTACTGTATATGAGAAATATCATTGAGAAAATAAGAAATGCATTACATTTACATGTATATCACTAGCATAAGCATACACGGACGTGAATTATGATTTTTGTAGACATTACAAAGATTGTACATACACTCAATTGTTATATTCTGGGGTATAAATGATTTTTAAATGATTACGATGTGAAATATGAATTATTATGTCTTGAATTTTGATTTGGTGAATTATAATTATTAATTCGAAATTTTTGGTGAAAATTGAGAGATTTGAGAAATTTATGGGTATTTTTTAAATAGGAAAAATGCCAAGTGGCAAGACAAATTGATAAATGGTAGTAGAAATAAGTGACACTTGGCAGTAGAAATTATTGACAAGTGACATTAGAATTTAATGACAAGTGTCATAGCAAATTGGGAGACAAATGGTTTAGAATTTGAGAGATAAATGAACTAGTTATTAAAAGAGCCAAGTGAAACTATAGAAAGGTGACAAGTGGCAAGTGGCAAGTGACAAGTGTCACTACCACTCACCCACGACTTTAACTCATTTGAAAGAACAACTTTTATTTTTGTCTTTCATTTATGTTACAAGCTATCTTTCTCATCTTCTTCATTTCTTCTTCTCCATCTCACGATATGCTCTTCTCACCAACACCCTCATCACGTTGAGCTTTGCTATCTTCTTTTACTAGCCACTCCAAGATGTTGTCTTCATTATCTTATTACTAAAAGACCTAACCCATTTCTTCTTGAAAAGTAGATGACCGTGTAGTGGAGAAGGCCAGGGTCACGTGATTTTGCAGAAGCTTGGAGCTAAAATACATCAAGCTTTATGGGGTGTTGTAAATGAAACAAATATGGTGATTGTTTTGAGATTGAATGATCATGATAATGGTGTTGAAGTTTATTGTAACGTGGATGTAGAAATGAGTAGGTTTATGTTCTGTTTTTAGTATAAATGATCAAAAATAGATTATGAGTTGCGTTAAAGATGTTTTGAGATGGATTGATAGCGAAACCGTTATATGATGAGTGCAGAAATTTTGATGAATAAATGTATGTGTTTATGTTCTATTTTTGAGAGTATGAATACCATGTATTATAAGTTGTTGTGTGGATAAAATAGATTAGGAGTTAAGGTTTAATAAAGTTGCAATTATGTTAAAGAAAAGACTAAGAAAATGTTCTTGAAATGAGAAGAACTAAGATGATAGTGAATGATAGAAATCATGTTCTATTTTTTTTGTATGATTGATAAACGATGATTTATGGATTGTTTCATGGATGTTTATGAGTTAGAAATGAGTTGAGAATGATGAGAATATGAAGTCTAAATGATGAATTATGGAGATGATTTGTTTGATGTATTATGAAAGAGATAAAACCTGGAAAACATAGGAATGCATGTATAATAGGATTAAATGGATGAAAATGAATCAATTGAGTAGAATATTGTGAGTTTTAATGTAATCAATATGGTAGTTAGATTAGTATGAAATGAGGTTGCATAAATGGACATGAATTCTGGAAAATTTGGAGTGTTAATGATGTTTCTATGTATGAGAATTTGTGGAGAAATAAAGGAAGAACGGTAGGGCACAATTGTGGCCTTCAGTGTCCGATCGTGGCTTGGATAATTGGGTTCTGTCATGATTGTGGCACCCATCCCATGACCGTGGCCAGTTTCAATGGCTTTTGTCATGATCGTGGGATGGTCCACCACTGTCGTGGGCTAACATACTAAATGAAATGTTGTCTTTTAAGTGATGTTTGAAATAACTAATGCTAAAGTACTTTCTTATGATGCATTTAGGCTTGAATGAGGCTTAAAATGAACCTAGTTTGATGATGGACTAGGTGATTAAAGTGTTCTTATGAATTCTAATGTGATTTAAAGGAGATGAATGATGTGTATTAAGTAAGATATAATGAGAATTTAGATATTAGGTGATCATATAATGCTAGAACAACATTGGTGAATGATTGATTGATGAGTTAAGAATAATCATGTATAATTAAGGTGTAAACCTGAGTTCAAATTAGACATATATGAGTTTTGAAGTAAGAATGATTAAGATTACTAATTAAGGATACATACCCAGGAATGTTATTGAGCTTGTCTTGTCCATAACACCTATATACATATGTGTATGATTGAATACTAATGTGATTTAGAAAATTAGAAATATGTATAAATGTGTGTATTGCATGATATAGAAGCACTTATCGAACGACAGCATCTAGACATTACCGGGACGTTACGGTAATAGCTTTCTGAAACGTACTATGAGAAACTTAGATGTTCCTCACTAGTAATGATTGTAATTGCTTAAATTTCAATTATTGAACTGATACCTGTGTCAATGATAATTCCGAACATTGATGGTCTGAGGAGTTCGATAATTGGGAATGTGATGGAAGTATTCTGATTGAATGTGAATATGAAAGAAATTAGTGTTCTTAACAAATATGTTAAATTTCAGACTTATATCCAATGAAAAAAGTGAAAAGTGAATGTGTTTACTTAATGAAAGTGATTGATTGAATATATATGGTTTGATGTATTTCATTACATGATATGCATGATTAGATAAAGGAAGTTGTGATCAGAGTGGCCAGAGAAAAAGAGCTTAAAGCTCATAATGTGTATAAAGAGCCATAGGCTCACTAGTAAAATGAGCCTAGTATCTACAACGAATCGGGATAGTTATCAATGAGCCCACTATCTACAATAAATACGGGACAATTAAAAAGGAGCTCAATCATAATAATTAATAATGAAAGTGGAGTCTCATGAGCAATTGCATATATAACTTGATATGTGTGTTATATGATTGATTGAAGTAAATAGTTTGAACTCTTTTAAAACTAAAATGTGAAATGATGTGCAATATTTGATTATATAAACTATCTCTAGAATTTGAAATGTGAATTATCTATATGTTTTGATATGAGTGAGCACATTAGTGATGGTTCGCTCACTGAGTTTACAAAACTCATCAAAATTGCAACGTGGACTTTCAGGTATAAGAAAGGAGACCTAACTATTAAGACGTTCTAGATGAAGTCTAGTTCTTGTTTTTTGGAGATCAAGAAATGGCTCGAAGGTCAGTCATCTGAGACTGTGGAGTTTTGTTAGAATCTTTTGCTTAGTTTTCATTTCATGTAGAATGTTGTAAAGAGTAGCAAACTCTAAGATATTTTTTTGATAATGTATATATGGATTGTGTAGCGAAATGCTACAATGCAAATTGTGTTTTATTAATGGAATGAAGAGTTAATCTTTGACTATTTGTGTTATTTATGTATGATGCCATATAAGTGAATGTGACTGCTCTAACACGCCACTTTCACATGGCATGTGCCCGAATGTCAGATGCAGGTTCGAGTATTGTGCCTTATAGAGTGGGGTGTTACACTTTGTGTTGGTTTTTTTAGGATATACTAGTATATAGTAGTCAATTTCAAAGCATCTACAACAATTGAGGGAAGTTTTACAGTTATTGATTGATAATATGTAACACCTCACTCCCGCCGGACCCGAACCCTATATCGACGGTGATATCCGAATCCGTGCCCCGCGAGGGTGGTGTGCCACATCACTTAACAATTAGAAGTCGGTATAATTTTTTTTTGAAAACTCTTATCAATAATCATTAATTTGGGCCCACTTTTTCTTTTTCAAAACATT
>JANZXP010078322.1:0-10288 GCA_027576715.1 Erythroxylum flavicans
CATATAAGTAAGATATGTTATGGTATAAAAGCATGAAGATGAATTAATAATGGTTAAGGTGTTTTTCATTGGATTACACCCATGTTATGGTAACAAGCTCACATTTTATAACCTCTGAGTTGGATTCTGAAAACGGGGTCCAACAAATTCTCTTCCATTTCCACTCCAAAATTGGTAATGATTGTAACTTCCCAATTGTATCTTGATGCTCAACCTTAATCTATTGACAATTCAAACATTTAGTGACATACTTTGCCATTTGTTTCTTTATCCCAGGCCACTAGAAATGTTGTTTTAGCATACTGTACATCTTGGTAGTACCAGGATGTATAGCATAAGTTTCCATATATGCTTCTTCAAGAATCTCTTTATTCAAATCATCAACATTAGGTACACATAATCTCTGCTTCAACCACAATGTCTTATCTCTCAACTCAAACTCGGAACTTGAATCTTATTTCAACTTCTGGATCTTTACTTTGAGATTTTTTAATTCTCTTATATGATATTGGCCTAAGCTTCAGTGTAACTACTAATGCTTCATTCTGCCCCAAATTCAATTCAACATTCAGTGCCCTCAATTGTACTAGGTTTGGTAACCTTAAGGCCTATATCTATGCCACATTGTTATTGGACTTTCTACTTATTGCATCTGTTACCACATTAGCTTTACTAGGATGATATTTAATCGCACAATCATAATCTTTCAGTAGTTCAATCCATCTCCTCTGTCTTATATTCAATTCTTTATGACTCAACAAATATTTCAATCTCTTATGATCTATGAATATCTGAAACGTCTCGCCATACAGATAGTGTCTCCAAATTTTCAAAGCAAATACCACTATAGCCAATTCTAAATCATGAACTAGATAATTAAACTCATGAGACCTCAACTGTCTCGATGCATATGCAATCACTCGGCCATATTGCATCCTACATATGCATCAAAATGCATCCTAGGCTTTGGTGCAAAGCATCATTATATACTGCATATCCTCTAGATCCAGATGGAATAGTCAACATCGGTGTTGTAGTCAATCAAAATTTTAGCTCCTCAAAACTCCTTTGGCATTCATCAGTCTATCTGAAATGTACATCCTTCCTCAAAATTTTTGTCAAAGGGGATGAGATCAGTGAAATCTTAAGTTCCACAGGTGCCATCCTATATGGAGGAATCAATATAGGAGCAGTACCTGGAACATGTACACTATGTGGTGGCAAAACCACCCATATTTTTATTGGTCCAATAATGCAAGTACTCACATAGGACATCAAGACCTATCTAAATTTCAATAAGATTGACTTGGATCTTTGGAGAGCAAAATGGACAAGTTGATGAATGTTTTGTGTTCCAAATTGGCAGCTCAAGAAGAGAATGAAAAGAGGATGTTTGGCAGTTAGAAGGAAAGCCAAAAGAGGATTGAGGCAAAGTTTGATCAAATTATGAATAATCATGCCTCATCCATCTATAATATGGAGATTTAAGTAAAATAACTTTCCCACAAATTTTGTAAGAGAAGTGTGGAAGACTCTCAAAGACATATGGAATTACATTAACGAGAGCAATATGATGATATCACACTTAAGAATGGGGAAGAGCTAGGATAACTAGTGGAACACCAAGTTGAACCCACCTTATTGAAGACCAAGAGACGAAGAAAGAGGATGGAGAATAGAAAGCCAACCATCCTTGTTATTCACCAGTTCTTGATATTCCATATGTGAACATCAAAAAATCTTGTGGAGATGTTCAGGAAAAGAACTCTATCTTTTAGATTGATGATGATCAAATGACATTCAATATGAATGATGTAATTAAGAATCCGAAGGATAGTAACTCATTCAGGATAATCGATGTGTTCGAATGTTCTAAAAAATAAGAGGACGAAGAACAGATGACAATAGACATTGAGTTTGGAGAAGCTATGAAAGTCTCTAGTCGTGAAGTGAAAGAAGCAGAGGAAATGAAGGTGATTAAGGAAGAAAGAGAACAACTCCCATTCTTATAGGTCAAACTATTGGATTTGATGGAAGATTCAAGGAGTTTTGTTATTCCCTATTTTATTGACAATTTGTTAGAGGACATTACTGAGCTGAATTGATTTTGTCAACTTTATTAATATTGTCCTTATGATCATTTTACAAGTTATAGCTTACTTACAGGCTACAAAACTGATGTTAAATGAAAAAGCAAGCTGCTCATAATTGATCCTGATTGAGTTTCCAAGGATAGAGCATCGAGCTACTGACGTTAAAAGAAGTGCTGCATGAAAGACAACCTATGGAATTCGATTTTATTTTATTTATTTTTGTTTACTTATTTAGTTGATTTGTTCAGTTATGACTATGTTTGAATTGAGTTTAATTAATATTTAATTTGGTTTTTGTTTGAATTTCAACTTGTTTTCTTTACGAAATTCTTGATGATAATATTAATTTGATATGTTGGTAGGTTGTGGGATCGTGGAGAACTAATATTTAGCTTGGAAGAAGGTTTGGAATCATGAGAATCACCTCTTCCTATGATCGTGTGAATTGGATTGATTCCCACGATCGTGGGAAATCTCTCTAGAAACTTTCTGGAGAGAATTCCCACGATTATGGGAATTCCATCTGGGAGGGAAATTTAAACTTCCCTCACATTTCCTTCTTTCACTCACTCTTAAAATTTCACTCCCTCTCTCTCTAACCCATGAATTTCTCTCCTCCTACTCTCTAAAACTCTTTAATTTTCCTCTAGATTTTTGGTATTTTCTTTAATCTTTTCATTAATCTTACAATCCTTTCGTCTTTTTATGCATTAATCATTCAAAAACATAAGGATTTGGGTAAGATTTTCTCTCTCTCTTAAATATGAATTTCACTCATCTTCTTCTCAATTTTTGTAGATTTTCCTCTTACAATGGCATCAAGGAAGATGATGGCTAGGAAATCGGTTGAGGAACTCCACTCACAAGTTTTTGGTAAACATAAACACAATTTAGCATTGACTTATTGCTCTCGCTTCTTAATATATTCGAAAGAAGAAGGTACGCATTTTTGTGACCATAGGGATAGAGAACTAGTCACTCCTAGGTATTTTGATTTTGAACTGCTAGAAACCATAGGAGTGAGACGAAGATTTGAGCAACTAACTGTGAACATAGGTTGGAATAGGTTTGTTCTATGTGACATACCAATTCACCCTATAATGACCATAGAGTTTTTCACAACAATCTGATACAATCCTAAAATGGGCGTTTTCTGATTTACGTTATTTGATACTGTTTACAAATTGGATTATACTATCATGTGTGGTCTTTTTGATTTGCCAAACACTAAAATTTTAGATAATGACGATGATTTTTATTTGGATGATTATTGGAAAACTCTGATTGGCAAAGAAAACTTTGACTCTACGAATGCAACAAATTCTTTAATTCGTAGTGCCGAGCATTGCTTTTACACAAATTTATTTGCTTAACTATTTTAAATAAAGTTGAAGTAACAAATGCTCGGCTAAAGAAGTTTTCTTTTTGTGGTGTATAGATCGAAAAGCACCTTTTATAATTTTTTTGATCAATAGTGAGTGTGGTAAATAAAAAAAGTTCAGATTTTAGAATGTCTCATGTTGTTACTACTTTAGCCCGTTTTTATCACCTTGAAGTGGGGGACGTGCGTACAACTCCACATGATATGTTTGACATATCGTATTTGAGACGTTTTGAGATTTTGGAGTTCCATTCTATGGAACTTCAAAATTTGCAGACATGTACTGTAGTAAGGAACAGGAGTGGCACCAGTACAACGACTTTCCGACCTCCACATCCCACGCAATTTCAGAACTAGAGGAAGAAGCAGCTAAGGAGGAATCGAGTGCACTAGTAGAGGTCGACTAATATCAACAAATCCTTGATCAGATGGCTGCCAATTCTCAACAAATGACATCCTAACCAAATGGCTCGGCACCCAAATGCGGAACGTTCACAAGGAGGAGCGTAGCTTGAAGAAGAGGTTCCTTAACTTCCATCGAAGGAATATTTTTGAAGCTCCTTTACCAACACCATCGCCAACATCATTTGAATAAGCTTTTCTTACCCTTTTTATTTTTAATTTTGTTGTTTCTTTTATGTGATTTCATTCCATTTCATGTTTGTTTGGTTTCATGTCATTTTCTTTTGTTGTGTTTTATGCTATTCCTTTTGTTTGGTTCAAGTTCATCCTTTTTCTGTTTTGTTTGGTTTGAGGTCATTTTCCTATATTTGGTGGTTGACTTGTCACATTGAGGACAATGTGAATTTGAAGAGTGGGGAGGTGACTTTGACTTTCATACTGGCATTGTTTGCATTTTGCTAGATAGGATGCATGTTATATGTGTTTTATGTCAGCAATGGAACCATATTTGAATCACTATGATAAATATTGCCATGAGATTCTATCATACTAGTTGGAATTAGATTGAACGCATGTTTAAAATCGAATTAGGCTACTTGAGTAGAAAGTGAACTATATAGAGTGATGAAAAATAGCCTAAGCTTGGTCATAAATTGGCATTTAAATAGTGAGGTAGTTTAGAGATGCATAATGAGTTTTCATTTGAGCTATTGTGAGGATTGAACCATATGACTCCATCTATAGTCATTCTATTTCTTTGTTGAGTTACTACCTTCAGAACTTGCTTTGAATCGGTTTAAGTTTACTAGATGCATGCTTAATAGAGATGATTTAGGCCCTTTTTCTTTTATGTTTTAACTCTTGGCTTAAAAGACCTACCCTTTGTATTATCCTTTGTTACCCCCGTTAAGCTTTAACCTTTTGTTTCTTAAAAACACCAAAAAATTTAAAACTTTAGACCTTTTTAACCTACCCATTCACAAGCTTAGTAGAGTATTAAGCAATACATTACTTGGGATCGTTGTGAAATTTTTGTTATTAAGATCAGTTGAGTATACTTCTGCTTATGAGTTACATTGTATACAGTGCTATTATATTCATAGTTCTTCCATGTATGATGAAAAAGAAAGAAAGAAAAAGTGCTGGAAAGAAAAAGAAAAGAAAAAAGAAGAACAAGTGAGTAGCATCAATAAGTGCAGAATATTGTTATATATCTTAGAGTTATGTTTTGTTATCCCATTTTTATCCGCCTTTTACTTTACTAATGCTTGTGCTTAATTTTTTCTTTCCCTCTTTACCCTCCATAACCTTTACTACATTACAACCCTAAACAAGTCCTTTTGATCTATTGATGCATGCAATCATTATAGAGGAGAATTAGTGTATTAGCAAGCTTATGGTAGTGTAGTAACCTACAGAAGGTTTGAATGAAACACTAACCAGTAAACACTTGAGAGAAATGAGTGAAAACTGTGAAGAAAATTCATTTTGCATCTTTACTTATCTTTAAGTGATGGTGTCAATTGTTGAGTTTGCTTATGTATACCAATGAAAAAGTAGTCATGATATGCTTATTAACTTAATATTTGAGTTAGTTTAAATTTGAGGGATTGTATGCTTTGATCTTTATGAAGATGAAATGATAAAATTGAGTGGTTATATTTATTTTGCTTAAGGACAAGCAAACATTCAAGTGTGGGGATGTTGATAAGTGTGCATTAGTCTATGTTTTTCTATGTAATTGGTATGTGTTTTCTGCATACTTATTAAATATTGCTGCAATTTAGGATTCATTTTGTATATTTTTATTTAGATTGATTTTCATTGTTATTCTTTTATGTTTGATGTTAATTTAGGATAAGAATTCACTATTTTTGTGTAGGAAGGAAGATGGAGCAACTTGGAGATTGAGCTAAAAATCAAAAGCAAAAGAAAAGGGGAATTATTATGTTGCCAATTCCCATGATTATGGGAATCATGTCAATTCACACCATTATGGGAATCATAATCTGAGACAATATGTGTGTTGGATCGAAAACATAAGCATGCAAGATTTGGCTAAAACCTTAGATTTTAAAACTTTTTTTAGAAATCAAATTTTAGCGGAAACAATATAACTAATTCAACATGTCAAACCATACATGATATGGTATAAGGAAAATATTTAACATAAGAACAAGATGGTAGAAATATACTGACTCCTTTGCTATAGCTTTAACTCCTCACTGTCCTATCCTATCCTCGGCAATCTATCCTCTCCTAGGTGATGTATCCTTTTCTGGTTATTGTATCCTCGACCAATCTGATCTACCACTTGTTCTCCTTGGATAACTTGGTTAAGAAGATCCTTTAGTGGGAAAGGAGAAGAAAACTTGAAGAGATTTTACCTTAGAAAAGAAAGCTAAAAATGAGACATCTCATGCAAATTTGGGCTATCTCATCCAAGATAGGAGAGAGAGAGAGATAAAAATTCAACAACCCCTTATATTATCTCTCAATTTTTATCTAGCCTCAAAGAAAGAAGTGAAGTACATCCAATGAATCACACCCTTTCTGAATCAATCATAAAGAAGCCAATAAATGAGACTCTTCTCATTTGTTTTAAGATGGCTATATGAAAAGACTAATAACCTAAAATGATTCATCTCATTTTTAGTTTTGTCATGAAAGAAGTAAGAGGGTCCATCAAATGCAACTCTTTCCTCTTTAATCTAATGAACGCTAAATGGTTACATGCTATCATTAAAAGACAACTATTAAACTATTTAATGATAAGGTTATAACTCCATTTTATGATGATAAAGCATGTTAAAATCCATCTTAAATGTAGCAAACCAACGCTAAATGTGCAGTTGCACATTTAGGCCATTAAAACCGAAAATCCACCTCCTTTTGTCTTTAATAACTTTGATTTAATTTAATTAATCTAATTAATCAAATTAAACCAAAGTCTAGCCCATTTTTAAATGTTCATTTGGGCTTCTAATTAAAGCAAGCCTAACATTCAATCATAGGCTTTAAAATCTCTGTTTGTATTTCTTACTTTGTTTGATAACCTCCCTAGAAGCCAAATGGGGAATCTAATTGGACTTATGTATTTCAAGCTCCAATAAGCCTGAAATTAATTTAATCTTATTAGAATTAATTCCAGCTTATTAACTAAATGTCATTCCACTAAAGAAAATAAGTTGAACTCTTGAATTATTAAATATTATGAGAACACATGTTGCAAATAAGATGTCCAGTTGCAAACTCTAGTATGAACCATATTATAACCATCGGCACAATAAAGAGTAAAATTATCGTTTTACTGTTATGTCGATTTTTCCTTCTAGATCTCCCGTTTTACTCTATATGGTGATTAACACATAAGATATCACCTTGGTGTTAACACTTGACGGGTAGCTAGTCCATTAAACTAATAGGGTCAGTTTAATCACCAATCTTCATAAAACATATAGAAGTGATGATATCATTATAAACTCTTTATTTGAGTGAATGTTCCCTTATACATGTTTCAATTAATAATTCCAACATGCAGACACTGGATTGATACTCTATAAAAATCCATTCTAATCATATTAAGAATTATACTGAAACATATATGAGTTCACCACTCATCAAGATTGTGGTCCATAATAAACTAACGCTTAAGTGTATGTTTTAACATTAAAGTAACGACCTACTTTATTCTTTAAAACATACGTGATTCCAGATTCATTTAATCATGCCATTATCGATAGTTAACTACTATCATGATATGAAACTCATCATTACCTTGAAGTACACTCTTTTACTTACATGAGGATAAATCACAACACTACAGTCTAAACCATAAACAAGCGACCAACTTGATTATTCAACTGTTAATCAATTATTTTAAATTCTAATAATATACATATTTCCTATACATCTCCATGTATATATATATTACTTACAAAAGAATCTTAATACCTTATGATTATTTTTATTATGCTCATACATATAAAACCAAACTCTTTTGTTTTGTTAATAATAAATATTTTCATTACAAAAAGTAACTGGAAGAGAATTAAGTTATAAGTAAATACACTTGCTTTCCAGGGCACTATATTTACATAACTCCAACATGTAAATATATAACCATCATGAAATTTCTAATCTCAATCCACAAACATAACCTTACTCTCAATCATAAACTCTTATCATGATAATCAAATAATAATTTCAGTTTCGAATTCAACTTCTCAACGTCGTAGTAAATTTTGCTTTCTTTTAACTTAGTTTGTACACTTTAAATCTTGTCATTTATACTAATATCTCTGCTTTTCCTCAGTCAGTTTATGAAAATAATTTCACATCAATATCAATTCAGAGATGTATATAATCACAGTGCAATATTGATATCATATTCGATGATACAACCACAGTTTCCATTGCACAGAATCTTTATCTATCATCATATCAAACCATATATTATTTCTTAATTCTAAATATTCAAAAATTTTCATTTTCTTACATTTTGACATATCATCATCTTTCTCATTGCTTCAGCAGCTCAAACTCTTAACGAATGCTCATGTGTGTGACTCATGTAAATGCTACTCAGATTGGGTATCAGTTGCATAGTTTGAAAAATGCCCATGTAAGATACTAAATCTGGACTCTGATACCAAATTGTAACACCCCACTCTCATAGGGCATATTCCTGAACACATCAATGGTATTCGAGAACATACTCTATAAAGGTGACATGCTAGAACAGTCAAACAATCATACTCATTGCAAAAATTTTTCGAACATCACACACTATTTCATAAAAACAATGATAATTTTTTATCGGCCCATTTTATTCGAAAATGTTCTCAGTCACAAGTTTTACAAACAATTAACACATCATTATATATTCCAGTAATATTTAGGCCCAATACAAAACATTTCCAATCATACAATCATTAAACTTTTAAATTCGCATAAATGTTGTACAATATTTGTGGAATAAAATTTTAAAATACAAAAGAAAGATTGTAGATATATGCAGGTATAGCTGATCTCGACCTCTAACTTTTGTCTGAATGCAGTGTTTAGACTCTAGTTGGTCTAACTGGGTATCTCCTCTGAACTTAAAAAATATGTTGTAAATTTTAGGGTGAGTTTTGTGAACTCAGTGAATGGACCATCCATGATAGCTCGCTCGTATCATATAACACATACAGTTCACGCTTTAAATTCACATACACTTCATATTGACATATAATGCACATCATTTCACCAATAATCATATAGCATCACATAACACTTGATCACTTATTTAACAGTTCACATTCAGAGCAGTCAAACAGTTCATTTCAATCATTTAAAACATACATATCAATTATATATGCAATGCGCACGAGACTCACTTCTAATTGCTATCGCTATGACCGAGAGCCTGTAACTGTCCTGTATCCATTATGGATACCAGACTCATTAATAACTGTCCTTTATCCGTTGGGAATATAGGGCTCATTATATATAATGAGCCTTTAGCTCTTAATCACTTTCTAAGTTTTAAGCTCTTTTTCACTTTCTAAACTTTAAGCTCTTTTTCGGTGGCTACTCTGATCATAATAGCCTTTATTAGTTCATGCATTCATGTAATAAAATGCATCACATTAACATATATGAAATCAACCATTTTTGCTCAATTTTCCACATTCACATTCACATTTATCATCGGACCTTGGTCCATCATTCAACAATTAAGTTGAGTATCACTTATTCAGTCAAATTTACATACAATGAGCACTTCCAATGATTTTTCATGCATCAAACGCCTTGGACATTCAATGTCTGAAATTAACACATTCACATCACACAATAATTGAATACAAAAATTAGACCATCTAGGTTGACTCACAATATGCTCCAGATTAGCATTAGCTTCCTTGATCTAGAAATGTCTGGATGCTGACTTTCAACCTTGTGTATCAAATTCATGCAATACACATTGTACACACATTAATAATTGAACATCATATAAACATTCAGTTATACACACACACACATATATATATATGTGTGTAATGTATAATGTATGCTTAAATTGACTATTTCGGGTATATTTTCTTAATTCACATATGGTAATCATTCATACTTCATAACTTATATATGCCTAATTTAAACTTAGGTTTACACCTTAATTATACAAGATTATTCTCAGTGCATCACTCAATCATTCACGAAAGTTATTCTAGCATTATAAGATCACATTATATCCAATTTTTCATTCATCTTTGCTTCATACTTGTCATTCATCTCCTCTGAATTTCATTAGCATTCATAAGATCACTTTCATTCATTGTGTAACACCCCATTCCCGCAAAACCCGAACCCGATATCGACAGTGATACCCGGATCCGTGCCCCGCGAGGGTGGCGTGTCACATCACTTA
>JANZXP010078363.1:0-10286 GCA_027576715.1 Erythroxylum flavicans
AGCTATAGATGGACATAAAATGAATATAAAAGAGTCTAAATTAAACCCTAAACATATATGAAAATATGAGTGTATCAATCGTCGAATGGAATGTAAGAGGGTTAAATTGCCTAACAAAGCAAGCTGCTTTGAGGGATTTTATCCTGAGGGAAAAGCCTCACATTATCGATCTCTTGGAAACCAAAATAAAGCTGGACAAGGTTGACAAACTGCAGCTCCTTGGCCCGCAATGGACATTTATCTCCAACCATTCTCATCATATTTTGGGTACAATTATTGTCTGTTATAATGAGGATGTCGTCCGGATCGACACCCTTCACACATCTGATCAGCTGATGCACCTTCGGGTTTTCTTTCTTCAGCAGCAAGTAACCATTATTATGTCTTTCATTTATGCTAGTAACCATGGCTTTCAACGCAGAGCTTTATGGATGGATCTACTGCATCTTGGAATTGGCATTACATCACCTTGGTTGATATGGGGGGATTTTAATACTACGATGTATATTTCTGAAGCTCAAGGCAATTGCCAACTCCAAAGTTGCTCTCCTGACCTCAAGGATTGTGTTGATCAACTTGTTGTAGCTGACCTGAAACAAATGGGCTATACTTTCTCATGGACAAACAAACAAACTTCTAGATGGTTCATTCAGAAAAAACTCGACAGAGCCCTTGTAAATGCTGCTTGGTTGACACAGTTTCCTAACAGCTTTGCTAACTTCTCTGAGCCACTGTTTTCGGACCATACTCCTATCATCATCACCAAGCTTTTCTCGGCTACACCACAAAGGTCACCCTTCCGTTTTAACAATTATTTAGCCCGTGATCCCAGGTTTATTGAGGTATGTCAAAAGGGATCTACGGTTGAGGTATGAGGGACCATACAATACCAGTGTCCACAAACTTAAAGGTATTAAATCAGAACTCAAGGCTCTCCACTTCTTTACCTATCTAGATACGACTCATGCAGTCCATACTGCCCGTCAAGAGCTGATCGTCAGCCAACAAAAATGTGATTCCTTCCCCTTGAATTTGCATATCCGAGACCAGAAGAAACAAACCTACTTGAAATACATGAATGCGGTGCATGCCCATTCCTCCATTCTACAACAACGAGCGCGGGTAAACTGGCTGAAAGATGGTGACAAATGTACCAAAATTTTCTTCAACTCTGTCTTAGCTCGGCGAAATCAAAACCGCATGCACTTTATCACCTTGCCCGATGGTAGACAACTCTATGACCTCAAGGACATGCAAAATGAAGTTGTTCGATAATACTCCAGTTTACTTGGCACTTCTTGCTTGGCTTATACCACTCCTGAAGAGCTATCTGGCATTATTACTACATGACTCTCCCTTGTGGAGGCTGCTTCCCTCACTGAAATGGTTGATGTTAAGGAGATCAAAAAGGTGTTATTCGCTATGAAAGACAGCAAAGCACCTGGTCCAGATGGTTTGAATGCATGCTTCAACCAGAAATCATGGTCGACTACTGGACCATTTATCAAGGATGCTATCTATGAATTTTTCTTTAACGGCTGGCTACTTAAAGAAATCAACAAATCGTTTCTGTGCCTGATTCCTAAATGCTCTGCTCCTGTAGATTTTAGTGACTATCGGCCGATTGCATGCTCCAATGTCCTCTACAAAATTATTTCAAAGATTCTGGCAAAGAGACTCACGAAAGTTCTCCCCTCCCTCATCAATGATACCCAAGGTGCGTTTGTTAACAACAGACAAATTGGTGATAATATACTAATTGTTCAGGAGCTTCTGAAGGGATACACTAGACAACACTCCACGCCTAATTGCGCTATTTCGATTATCGAAAGGCTTTTGATAGTATTAGTTGGAACTTTCTTTGGGCCTTGCTAGAAGCACATGGCTTCCCGCATCTCTTTATCACTTGGCTTAAGGAGTGCATCTCCACAACCAGTTTCTCGATGCTTACTAATGGTTGCCCCTCAGATTACTTCCATGCTACTTGAGGTTTACATCAGGGTGACCCCCTGTCACCTTACCTGTTTATTCTATGTATGGAAGCATTGAGCTCTCTTCTTCAAAAGGAGTACTGGCAAACACCAACTTCAGCTATCATTCCCGCACAAAGAAGGTGCAATTGACTCATCTCTCGTTTGCGGATGATCTTCTCCTCTTTTTTGGAGCTAAGCTTGATTCCATCAATACCCTCATGCATGCCCTACGGCGGTTCTCTACTCTCTCGGGATTAGAGATCAATCTTCAGAAGAGTAGGTTTCTTCTCTCCTGTAGTGCTTTGCATCTGGAGGGAGCTATATTTCAGGCCACTGGAATGGTGATGCAGACCCCCCCCCCCCTGATGCTCTATTTGGGGTTACCCATCTCTACTAAAAGGTTACAGTTTTCTGAATGTCTTCCCCTTATAGAAAAAATATAGAAACGCCTGAACTTTTGGGTCAACAGATTTCTCTCTTATACGGGCAAGCTCCAACTTATCAAATCCATTCTCAACTCCCTCCATTTATATTGGAGCTCCCACATCTTTCTCTCCAAAGGTGTTATTAAAACGGTGGAGCACATGTTCCGAAACTTCCTGTGGAACCACAGGGATGGAACGCGAGGCATTGCCAAGGTTAAATGGTCGGACATTTATGTTCTGAAAACTGAAGGAGGCTTAGGTCTCACTCCCCTCAAGTTCACGAACCTCTCTCTCATACTTAGGAGATTATGGTGGATCCTCCAAGACAAGCAATCCATTTGGCTTCGTTGGATTCACTCTTACTTGCTCAAAGGAAGAAGTATATGGGAACTTCAGGTATGCCCCTCTCACTCTCATTTCCTGAACCAATTGCTTCTCCTAAAGGACTCCATCCAACCCGACATCTCCTGCAAAATTGGGAATGGGGATTTGATCTCATTTTGGTTTGATAATTGGATCAGGGATGGATCCCTTCACTAACGCCAAACCTCTAATCCCACTTTCCTTTCCTTCCCCCTCAATACGAGGATGAGTTACCTTATCAGGGACAATACTTGGGACTTTCCTGAATACCTCCAATCTCTTACACCCTTATACCTTCCTTCTAATAGCCCCGATATTTTTTTGTGGAAGAACTGACCTCTTCACCAATTGACAACCAAATGGATAATGGACTCTTTGAGGGTGCGGCTACCTCGCGTGGATTGGAGCTCCATTGTTTGGCACCCGCGTCTTCCTCCCAAAGTGTCTTTTCTCTTCTGGTTGTTGACTGGCCCAAACCTGCCCTCTTTGTTCACTGCATTTTGAATCACGTAATCACCTATTCTTTTTATGCCCCATGGCTTAATAGGTTTGGACACAGCTCCAGTCTCTTTGTGGCTAGAATTTGTCCGACAACTCTCTTTATGGTGCCCTTCACTACCTCACGTCTACTGTGTCTCTTCCGACTACTACACGGGAGACCTTCACCATTGCTTTGGGGTTGACAATTCGAATCATCTGGCACGAGCAAAATGTGTGAAGATTTCAGGACAATGGCCGCACATGGGAACAACTTACGGGGGAAACCACTAGAGGAGTTCAGGAGATCCTTTTACTGTCCACTCATGCACTAACTTAACAGCCCTCCCTCGCAAGTTTACTACTAGCTGTTCATTGATCTTGCTGTGTGTTTTATTCACTGATCTTATTGTGTGAATGGGTTAGCCCTTAGACATCCTGTACTCTATCATTTTACTTATTAATTCAATTTTTTCTTTTCAAAAAAATAAACTCGCTTAGATACCAAGTAAAATTAGAAAAAAACTGACAAGAAAATATTTTCCTTGATTTATGAGAAGTTGTATGTACGGAAGTATATATAATCAACACTCCTCCTAATCAAGGTAAAACACTGACCCTTAATTAAGGTAACCTATATTTTCTTATATCTCTCTTCAGAGTCATAAACTGCTCTTTCAAAGGAATAATTGACCAAAATTAGCTATACTTTTTTATATTTGATATTGAACTTCAGACCCTTTCATTGTTTAGGTAATGAAAATATAATAAAAAGAATATAAAATAATACTGTTTTACTTTCAAAGTTTCAACCTTCGACTTTTCAAAATCGAAAACAAAAAAATTAGTTTAATAATAACTATTATATATATTTATATTTATATCATTGTGCCATGAAGTCGAATGAAATCTTTCTTAGCATTTTAATGAGCTATCGAGAACTTTCTAAAGTAAGTTCGTCTTTGATTTAAAATTTAATTGGATTGAGATTGTCTAAATAAAAAATAAAAGTTTAATTAAATTTGACCTATTGAAATAAACAAACCCTCAATTGGAAACTTTTTCAGAAAAAGTTTTTAGATTTTTTTAACTTTAAGCCATACTTGTATTAAGTAATTTTATAAACACCGTACTAATATCGTACCGAATATAGTTCCGGTATAGTATTATACTGGTACTGGTCAATATCGGCTATTGTTTCAAGTAATTTTTTAAACTTATAAAATAATCTCTATTTTTTAAAAATTTACAAAATAGTTCCCCAATATATTGTACTATATAATTAATAATTTTATATCAACATTGTCTTCAAAAATCATAATAATAAAATTTTAAAATAATAAAAATATCAATATTACTTTTCGCATGTTTAACATATAAACAATAATAACAATTAATATAAAAAAGCTCATACAAATATAAAATTAAGGACAATATAAAATGCTTTATATGTTACAATTTCTTGATATGATAAATAATATTATATCAACATATCAAATAAAAAGAATAATAAAAATCCACAACTCTTTAAGTATTATAATTTATAATAAGAGTTTGTATTAAAGTGAAATTAAAAGAAGAGGAAAAATGAAAATTTGGAACTTCGTTCATTCTAATAGCTACTCATATCGTATTGACCTGAATTTTTATTTGATACAAAATTCTAATCATCACCATCATTCAAATTTATTGTATCAAATGATATTTCAATACTTTTAAGTCTAAGATTATCCTCCAAGTTACTCTCATCTATCAAACTCTCATCTATAGAATTATTTTTTCTGTTAAGAGTCATAGTAAACAAATAAAATCAAATTATTAAAAAATTATATTTAACTTAACAATGATAATAACATACCTTACTCGAAGCTTTATAAGTTGTATCGATCAAAGACCACGTTATTCATTACAATATATTCCTTTTCTTGGAATGGATGATCAAATGTGCTTCAATTCCTTTCACACTCTGTTACACTCACGCATTGGCTCAGAATTCAAATTGCAAATCTTTGCAATTCTAGGATATAATCCCAAATTGGTCCCACTAAGCAACTATAAAGTAATATTATAAACAAACATAATGATGATTAATTTCCAACAAAAAACAAAAGTGAAAAAAATATGCACATAGGTTAAGCTTGTCTCTTTGACGAATAGTAATAGGTATCCCAAAATCACCAGAAGCATCCTTATAAACTTCCATTTGTAAGCTTAGGAGGTCTTGCATAATCTCATGGGAGGCAATTGTTGTAATAGTTAGTAGCATTCCCTTATTAACTTCAGCTTTCTTTATAAAATTTGATCTAAAGTAGACATTATAATTCAAAACATCCCAGTTGCAAACAATGGAGAGTAAATTTGTTTTTCTCATCACTCATTGATGATTGAAAGATAAGTTGTGTATATAAAAAGTCTATTTTTCATATTGGCCTTAATTGCTTCATTCACCCTCTTTATGACATCATAAAATCATAAAAATAACTCATTATTGTCTTCTCATCACTATCAGATAGATGAAGTAATCTCACTAAAGGCTCACAAACTCATATTACAAATTAACACTGAGATTAAAATTCATGATCTTCAAATATAATTCTAGAAACCTTGACTCCGACATTAGACCTAACATACTATGATGTGACCTACCTATCATTTGTAAATATTTGTCGTAACTCCATTTTCATCAAAACAAAATATTGAAGTGAAAAGAAGTCACAAATCTTGTTATAGTAGGACGACATAAATTTCTACCATTAGTAAAATCCTTTCTCTTCAAATTTTGGACCTATGCGTGATTATAAATAAATTTGGTCACTTCTTCTTTTTCTCACATCAATATTTCCTTTTTGTTGGGTTGGAATACCACCACTTTCAACATCCCAATATTATCTTGACAACTAGAAAAAAGAACTTTCAAAACTAATTTCATAGTTTGGCCTTTGTCTTCTATTTTTTCCATGCAGATATTCTTCAAGAAAAGTCTTCATTTGCCATTTCTCATCATGACCCACTTTTTTATAAGGCTCTACTTCATCTTTGATCCCAACTAAATGTTTCTTTATTCTGGTAATTCTCCTACCTTTCAAATGCTTATTGCAATATACAAAAATAGTATGATTCTTCATTCCAGGAACCAATCTAGTATAAACACAAGTTGGATTATCAAATCTTCCTAAAGTGGCTGAATTATCAGGAATACTTAAACTCTCCTACATTTATCTAAAAAAATAAATGAAGACACGTGCTAAAATTAAATTAATAAATTCATATTCAAAAATACAATTATGCAAATAATATTATTACGTAACTATAAAATTCAATATTCAATTATAAGCATATCTAGGTTCTACATAGACTCTATCTTACATTTTTCTTTATGATAACAAACATTGCAAAAATGACTTTTTTAATGATAATACCTATAACCATAATTTTAAGCTCTTCAAACCTAAAATTTAAAGCTCGATGAATTCAAGATTTGTCGGCTCATTTTAAGTCAGGTTAGATCAAAATACCAACTTTAGAGATTCATCTACAAAAGTCATAAAACCCACACCTACTTTGATTCTTCTTTTTGTCTCTCTATGATGGTAAGGTTTGGTCATATATTATAACATCATAACTAAAAGACATAGAGAGAACATTGTTTTACTGGTGTGATAGAGATATTGGCAGAGTCATTATTATAATAACTCTCGAAGAAGAGTAATAATAATAATTTTGACATTTCTAAATTTGATGGGTCATCATATTCAAGATAGGTGGCTTCTTTTAGTTTATGTGTGATTCATCTGCTATCAGTTTGAAAATTACTTCAAAACATCATTTTCTCCTCCACATATGCGTCAGTCCAAGGCTTCTTCTTGTCAATTTCTTTGTATTAAATTTCCATGATAAGAAGAAAATTTTGAAATTTTGATTTTTATTTACACATCCCGTTGATTGAATGTGTTCCTAATAATTGATGGATTGAAGATTAAGAAGTCGACTCAAAATCGATTTGATTAATTCTTAAAATGATATTTCTTTTTCAAGTTAAACCCGAGTGGAACAACTTAAGTTTACAAGATCATAGCGAGTTTATTGGCTAATAGATTGGAAATTGTATTGGTTGAGGTGGTTAATAAGTCTCAAGGGACTTTTCTTCCATCGAGAAACATTAGGGATAATATACTGTTACTGCAAGAATTGCTGGGGGAATATCACACTGGAAAAAAGATCAAGAGTTGTGCTTTAAAGATTGATTTATTTAAAGCATACGAAACTATTAGTTGGGGTTTTTTGAGAGATTGTCTAAAAGCCATCGGGATACCTATCCAGGCGACTTCGATGAGCATGTTAATCAATGGTATTCTTACGAAACCATTTATAATTCTAGAGGGATTAGACAAGTGGACCCTCTTTCCCCTTACCTGTTCACTCTCGTGATGGAGGGATTATTTAGATTAATTACAAAAATGGTGGATTGTAATGGTTTGTTTCAGTATCACTATAAATGTAGGGATCTGAAATTGTCACATTTATTGTATGTTGATGATGTGTGTAAGGCTGAACCATAGTTTATAACGATATTGATGAGTTTGATGAACACTTTTTCGAGTTGGTCGGGGATGAAGTTGAATATGCAGAAGAGCGGAGTATATGTGTCTTCAGATGTTAGGAATCCAGAATGGATATGCAATTTGGTGGGTTTTTCTCTTCAGGAAACTCCTTTCCAGTACCTAGGAGTCCCTATAACTTTGAGTAAGCTAAAATTTTCAGATTTTATGCCTCTGTTGGAGAAATTGAAAGCTAGAATTTATAATTGGCAAAATAGATTTTTATCTCTTGCCGCTAGAGTCACTCTCATTGTGTCGATGTCGAACAATATGCATATACATTGGGCAGCTCTATTATTTCCACGTTAAATTAAGTGGGTGGCCTACTAACTTAGTGTTTTCAGTTTTACTCACTTGTAGCCAATTAAAAGAATGCCCAAAATAATAATAACTGTTGAAAACTATTTACCCTTTGATGGAGTGGGTAAATTAAAAAACCAACGGTTATTTCTTGGCCCTCTTCTACTATCTATAAAAGCAAGATACATACTCCCTTTATGTTGTTGGTTTTCTTTTCCATCATTCAAATATATACTTCTGTGTATCACATTGGATAAGGAGAAGAAGAGATCAAGAATTGAAAGGCTTATCAATTAAAGGGAAGTTAATGATTTAATATGGCTCCGTGTTCGTTAAACAATATGTTATCAATTCTTAGTTTTGTGATGGTTTGAATGTAATTGATATCGGGTTTTGTGTGTTAATTTCTGCATGAAATTCTAACAATTAGTATTAGAGCCTGCGTTGTTTGTAATATTTGTGGTGTTTTTTGTCATGGAATGCACAGGTTTTATTTTGTTCTTCTATTCCCATGCATTTTCGAAAAATGGTTTTCGGTATTAACAGTGGAAATGGAACGAAAATCAATTCTGTGTGTTTAAACGAATTTGAAGATAGCGAAACCTTGCGTTTAATTCCCAAGTGCAATCACGTTTGGATTTTATGAGTTTGTTGTGTCTATTTGTGATAAAGTTTTTGTTCCTATAAACATGTTTTGATGGTTGATTGAGAAAGAACCGAAAGGCTTGGTTCTTGAAATGAAAAGGTTGATTAATTTACATGTTTGAAATTGATTTTCATGTTGTTTTCTATATTGATTTCTTCATACGCTGCACAATTCTATTTTGTTTATTCTTGTATACTGGGCAAATTTCTGATGACAGACGAACCGTATGTTTCTGTCCATTCTTTTGTTCTTACATTTTCATACATGTTTCACATCATTTTTCTTTTGTTTTCTTTTTCTTGTGTGGTTGGATGATTTAATTTGAAAGATGCCATTGTCTCCATGTGTTAATGGTTGTTGAAAAGAAATGAAAAGTTTTGATTCTTGAAATGAAAAGGTTGAAATTATCGTTCGTAAGTTTTCTTGAATCAAATGTGAAAACATGTTTCTATGGGATACATCGTTAAGAAGGGATGGCTTGTGTTATGAAAGAAAACCCATTAAAGAATTAAAAAAATGCAGAAGAAATGAATCTGGAGGAAGACGATTGCATGCGCCAGACGCTGCGCATACTGGAAGAGCATGTGCAGTGGCTGGCACGTGCAGTGCACGCGCCTGCCACTACATATGCTGAGAATGGGTGACAGGGTCTTTAGGCCCAAAATAACATTTGGGCTAGTTTTGGGCCATTTTTTGGATCATATTAGACAATTTATAAATATAGGGTTCATTAGTTTAGATAGTTACCAAAGTGACCTAAATTAGCAAATCTTATATTTGTTAAATTGCATAAAAGAATAAAGGGATACTTATACAATCTTAATAATAAATCTCTTTATAATTAGGAGGATGAGACTAACCTAAGGGATAGTCAATTTCTACTAATTATTAGTTAATGATTTATTTTATATTGTTTAGAAAGGAAACAAATGGATACCCAAAGGTAATATATAAATGACATAGAATAATCAAGTATTTTAAGCTCCCTCCAAATGAACACTGGATATGTTAAATTTTACCCAAAGGAGAATTTTAACGATATCAATAGTTCATTGTTATTTAATTTTATACTTGAGGCTTTATTGTGAGCATTGTTCTATTTTGTACAGTTCCTAGTTCGTTACACTCTCTTGCATCTGGAATGACTGTTTTTGATAGGTCAAATTTTTCTAAATGGTATGAAAAGGTGCAATTCTCACTGTGTGTATTGGATCTTGACTTGGATTTAATAACTGATGAGCCTCCTGAAGCTACGGATGACAGCACTCCAAAGTAAGTGGAACAATCATAGGCCTGGACAAAATCAAATAGATGCAGTATGATGTTTATGAGAATGACCATTGCCAATAATATCAATCCCTCTCTCCCTCAAACCGAGTCAGCCTCGAAATTTCTGACATCTATTGAGGAGCGCTTCAAATGCGCTGATAAGTCCCTTGTAGGCACATTGATGGCTGAATTGACCACCATGAAATATGATGGTCAGAAAGGTGTTCAACAACAT
>JANZXP010078374.1:0-10286 GCA_027576715.1 Erythroxylum flavicans
AAATTGCCCAATGACCATGCCAATAGGTTGTTTTGCCCATCAAAGACGTGTCAACGGGCTGTTTTCTCACCAAAGGGCTCTTTTCTCTCTGAAGGTGCTCAATGACAGTTCCAACGGGCTATTTTTTCACCGAAGATGCCCAGCAACCATTCCTATGGGATGTTTTTTCACCGAATCTGTCTAATCACTATTCCAACAGGTTGTTTTGCTCACCAAAGTTGTGCCAACAGACTGTTTTCTCACCAAAAGCACCCAGTGGCCATGCCAATGGTCTCTTTTGCCCACCATAGGTGCTCGTCAATAATGCTAGAGGGCTCTTATCTCACCAAGGTATCAAGCAACCATACCAAAGGATAGTTTTCTCACTAAAGTTACCTAGCAACTATGCCATCGGGTTGTTTTAGCCATAAAAGATGTACAAACAAACTATTTGCCTATCGAATATGCGAAGCGATTGTGTCAAAATACTGCTTTGTTTACTAAAGGTGCCTAGCGATAAAGCCAATGAGTTGTTTTGTCTACCAAAGGTGTGCCAACGGGTTGTTTTCTCACTGAATGTGCCAAGAGACCATGCCAATGACTTGTTTTCTTGTTGAAACTGCTTGGTGACTATACCAAAGGTTTGTTTAGGTCACTAAAGTTACCCATCGACCAAGCCAACAAGTTACTTTACCATCCAAAGATGTGTCAACTGGTTGTTTTCTCGTTGAGGGTGTTTATCGACTATGCCATTTGGCTCTTTTGCCTACCAAACGTGCCTAGTGACAATGCCAAAGTGCTCTTTCCATTCGAAGGTGCCTAATGATCATGCCAATGGGTTGTTTTGCCTACAAAAGATGTGCCAACGGGCTATTTTCTCACCATATGTGCCCGATAATTATGTCAGCATGTTGTTTTGGTCACCTAAGGTGTCTAGCGACCATGCCAAAGGGTTGTTTTCTCACTAAAGGTTCCCAACGACTGGGCTAATGGGCTTGTTTCTCACAAGAAGTGGCCAACAACAATGTCGATAGGTTGTTTTGCTCACCAAAGGAACCTAATGACCATGCCAATGGGTTGTTTTTCACTGTAGGAGCCAAGCGACCATATGGGCTTGTTTCTCAAAGAAAGTGCCCAGCGACTGGGTCAACAGATTGTTTTATTCACAAAAATGCCCAACGACCATACCAACAGACTGTTTTTCACTAAAGATGCCTAGCTACTGTGCCATTGGATGTTTTCATACTAAATGTGGCCATCGGACTTGCCAACAGATTATTTGGCCCACCAAAGGTGTGCTAACAGACTATTTTCTCAACAAAGGTGCCCAATGACTGTGCCAATTATCTCTTTTACCGATATAAGGTGGGCAGTGATAATGTGAAATGGATATTTTCTCACCAAAATTGCCCAACGATCATACCAATGAGTTGTCTTGCTCAATAAAGATTTGCCAATGGTATGCCAATAGGCAATTTTCTCACCAAATGTACCTAATGATTGTGTCAACAGGTTGTTTTATACACAAAAGGTACCTAACAACCATGCCAGTGTGTTGTTTTTTCACTAAAGGTGCCCAACCAAAATGACCTCTTTTCTCATAGAAAATGCCCATCAACTATGTCAATAAGTTGTTTTGCTCAGCAAAGGTGCCCAAAGCAATGCCAACTGGTTGTTTTGTTCACCAAAGCCAACTGGTTGTTTCCTCACAGAAGGGTTCTTTTCTTTCTGAAGGTGCCCACCAAAAATGTGCCAACGGGTTGTCTTCCCACTGAAAGTGCCTAGCGACCATTGCAAAAGGATGTTTTCTCATTTTAGGTGTCCAATGACCATACCAACGGGTTGTTTTTCCCACTAAAGGTGTCCCAATGGATTGTTTTCTCACCGAAAGCACCTAAAGACCATGCTAATGGTCTCTTTTTCCCACCATAGGTCCCCAACAACAATGCCAAAGGGTTCTTATCTCACTGAAGGTGTCCAGCAACTCTGTCACCAAGTTGTTTTCTCACCGAAGATGCCCAGGAACCATGCCAATAGGTTGTTTTACCCATAAAAGAAGTGCAAACGGGTTGTTTTCTTATCGAATGTGTCAAGTGATTATGTCAAAAGGTTATTTTGTTCACTGAAGGTGCCTAGCAATAGAGCCAATGGATTGTTTTGCCCGTAAAATGTATGCTAACGGGCTGTTTTCTCACCAAATGTGTCTAGAGACTATGCCAATAGGCTATTTTCTCATTGAACCTGCCCAGCAAGTTTATCAAAGGTTTGTTTAGGACACCAAGCCAATAAGTTGTTTTGCCCATCAAAGATGTATCAATAGGTAATTTTCTCACCGAAGGTGTCTATTGACCGTGCCATTAGGCTTTTTTGCTGACCAAAGGTGCCCAATGACAATGCCAAAGGGCTCTTTTCCCTTTGAATGTGCCCATTGATCATGCCAACGTGTTGTTTTGCCCACCAAAGATGTGCCATTGGGCTGTTTTCTCATAGAATATGTTTGGCAATTATGTCAACAGGTTGTATTGCTGATTGAAGGTGTCTAGCGATTATGCCAATAGGTTGTTTTCACTAAAGGTTCCCAACGACTGGGCTAATGGACTTGTTTCTCATAGAAATTGCTTAGTGATTGTGTCAACAGATTGTTTCACTCACCAAAGGTGCCCAACAAATATGCCAACAGGTTGCTTTTCGCTGAAGATGCCTAGTGACTGTTCTAATGGGCTTGTTTCTCATAGAAAGTGCCCAATGACTATGTCAACGGGTTGTTTTGCTTACCAAAAGTGTACAACGACCATGTCAATGAGCTATCATTCACCAAAGATGTTTAGTGACTGTGCCAGCGGGTTATTTTCTTACTAAACGTGCCTAGCAACCTTGCCAATGGGTTGTTTTGCGGACCAAACATATGCCAATAGGCTATTTTCCTAGTGACTGTACTGATGACTATGTCAAAGGATTTTGATGCTCACTGATGGTGCCAAGTGACAAAGTCAACAGTGTTTTTGTCTACAAAAGTTATATGAAAGGGTTGTTTTCTCACCGAAGGTGCCAAGAGACTGTGTTAACAGGTTGTTCTACTTATAGAAGGTGCCCATCGATAATGCCAACTGGTTGTTTTGCCCTCCAAAGATGTACCAACAAGCTTTTTCTCATCAAAGGTGCCCAGTGATTGTGTCAACAAATTATTTTACTCACTGAAAGTGCCTAGTGACAAATCAACAAGTTGTTTTGCCCACTAAAGGTATGCGACAGGTTATGTACTCACTGAAGGTGACCAGCTATCTTCCCAAACCGATTGTTTTGCCCTCCAAATATGTGCTAGTGGGCTATTTTTTCATCGATGGTGCCAATGATTGTGTCAACAACTTGTTTTGTTCACATAAGGTGCCTAGCGACCATGCTCATGTGTTGTTTCTTCACCGAAGGTGCTAAGTGAATGTGACAATGGGTTGTTTTCTCACAAAAAGTGCCTAGTGATATTACCAATAGGTTGTTTTGCTCACCGAAGGTGCTCAATGACAATGTCAACTTTTTTTTGTCTAGCAAAGATGTGTCAACGAGCTGTTTTTTGGCCGAAGTTGCCCAATGACTATACCATCAGATTATTTTCTCACTGACCGTGCCTAGTGACTGTGTCAACTAGTTGCTTAGCTTACAAAAGTTACCTAACGACTTTGCCAATAGGTTGTTTTACCCACCAAAGATGCACCACCAGGTTGTTTTCCCTCTAATGGTGCCCAACGATAGTGCCAATAGGTTGTTTTCTCACCGAAGATGCCCAATGACCGTGCTAATGGGATGTTTTCTCACCTAAGGTACCCAATGACCAAGCCAATTGGTTGTTTTGCCAACTAAAGGTATGCCAACGAACTGTTTGCTCACCGAAAGCGCCCAGCGATCGTGCCAGTGGTTTCTTTAGGCCACTGTAAGTGACCAACAAAAATTTCAAAGGGCTCTTTTCTCACCAAAGATGCCCAACAACTGTGCCAACGAGTTGTTTTCTCATTGAAGGTGCCCAGTGACCATGCCAATAGATTGTTTTATCCATAAAAGATGTTTAAACGGGTTATTTGCCAACCGAACATGTCAAAATGTTGTTTTGTTCATTGAAGGGGTTATTTGACCTACCAAAGATATGCCAAAGGACTATTTTCTCTCTAAATGTGCCTAAAGACCGTGCCAATGGGCTATTTTCTCACTGATCAAACCCAATGATTGTATCAAAGGTTTGTCTAAACCATTAAAGGTGACTAGCGACTAGGACAACGAGTTGTTTTACATACCAAAGATGTGTCAACGGGTTGTTTTCTCACTGAAGGTGTCCATTAACTGTGCCCTTAGGTTCTTTTATCTACCAAAGGTGTCCAACGACATTACGAAAGGATTCTTTTCCCTTAAAAGCTGCCCAGCGACCATGCCAATATGCTATTTTTCAGTGAAGGTGGCCAGTGACAGTGTCAGCGAGTTGTTTCTCATAGAAAGTGCCCAGAGATAGTGTCAATAGGTTGTTTTGCTCACAAAAGGTGCTTAGAGACAATGCCAACAGGTTGTTTTATCCACCAATGTTGTGCCAATGGGTTGTTTTCTTATCAAATGTGCCCAGAGACTGTGCCAATAGGCTATTTTCTTACTGAACATGCCTAGTGATTGTATTAAAGGTTTGTTTAGGTCACCAAAAGTGACCAACGACCTGGACAATGAGTTGTTTTGTCCACTAAATTTCTTTCAACGGGTTGTTTTCTCATTGAAGGTGCCCATCGACTGTGCCACTAGGCTCTTTTGCCTACGAAAGGTGCCCAATGACAATACCAAAGGGATTTTTCCCTTTAAAGGTGCACATCTATTGGATCAAAAATAAAAATATGCTTGGTTTAGCTAAACAGTAGATTTTAAAACTTTTTTTGAAATTAAAATATAGTGGAAGCATAAATGCCAAATCAACATGCTTTAATCCATACATGATACAATATTAGGAAAATAAATATAATAAGAACAAAATCGAAATATTACCAACTCCTTGCTACAACTTTGACACCTTGCTGTTGTGTCCTCAAACAATCCGATCTACCACTTATTCTTTTTGGAAAACTTAGTTATCAAAATCCTTTTACGGGAAAGGAGAAGAAAAATAACAGAGATCTTGCTTTGCTATTAGTTTAGAGAACAAAACCAAAGAGATCTTCTCCTTTCTTATGTTCGGCTAGTTAGGAAAGAATGGAGAGAGACACCAATTCAACATTCATTTTTCATCAAATTGCCAAGTCCAACCTTTGGACATTTTGGAAGAACGTGAAATTTTAAATTGCCAAAAAACAAGTCACCATTTTCTTCTTAAAAGAAGCATGACCGAATGGAAAGAGAGAGTGAGCTAGTTTTCAAAAGATGCATCAGCTCCTTCTTTAATAAAAAAATGCTAAAAGATGATGTACATTTTTCTCTTTGTAAAATGCCTACCCCACCATTACAATCTTGAACATTATTTATCAAGATAACATGTTCATTGGTGGCTATCACCGAACATGGAAGGAGAGAGTGAATTAGATGTCAAAAGATGCACCATCTCCTTCTTTAATTAAAAGAATGCTAAAAGGTGATGTACATTTTGCTCTTTGTAAAATGCCTACCCTACCATCACAATCTTGAACATTATTTATCAAGGTAACATGTTCCTTTAATGATATCAATAAAATTGAGCTGGCAACCACTCTAACGGGCTATTTTGCCCATCGAAGCTGTCTAGCGACTGTTCCAATGAACTATTTTGCCCACCAAAGGTGACTAACGACTATTCCAATGGGCTATTTTCCCACCGAAGATGTCTAGTGATCATTTAAACTGGTTGTTTTCCAATAGAGGTGCCCAACGGACTACTTTTCCAATTGAATGTGACTAGTGACCATTCCAACGGGCTGTTTTCCCACCAAAGGTGACTAGCGACTGTTCCAACAGGCTATTTTGCCCATCGAAGGTGGCTAGCGACCATTCCAACAGGTTGTTTTCCCACCGAAGTTGCCCAACAGGCTGTTTTTCCACCAAAGGTGCCTAGCGAACTTACCAACGGGTGGTTTTGCCCATCGTAGGTTCCTAGCGTCTGTGCCAACTGGCTTTTCTACCCATCAAAGTTACCCAACGAGCTGTTTTTCCCACCAAAGGTACCTAGCGGCCATACCGACGGGTTATTTTACCTACTGAAGGCATACAACTAGGCTGTTTTGCTTGACGAAGGTGCGCCAATGCACTATTTTCTTAACAAAAATGTGCTTAGCGACTATGCCAACGGACTATTTTGCCCACCAAAGGTTTGCCAACTGGCTATTTTTCCCTCCAAAGGTGCCTAGCGATCGGGCCAACGGGCTATTTTGCCAATCGAAGGTGCCTAGCAACTATGCCAACAGGTTGTTTTGCCCATCAAGGGTGCCTAACAACCATGCCAATGGGTTGTTTTACCCACAGAAGGAGCCTAGCGACCATGCGAACGGACTGTTTTACCCACCAAAGGTTTTCAATGAGTTGTTCTCCCACCAATGGTGCTTAGCGATAGTGCTAATAAACTGTTTTACCAACCGAAAGTGCCTAGTGATCATGCCAACGGGCTATCTTGCCCATCCAATGTGCCCAATGAGCTTTTTTCCCACAAAAATGGCCTAGTAGTTATGTCAATGGGCTATTTTGCCCAACGAAGATGCCTAACAACTGTGCCAACGGTCTATTTTTACATCGAAGGTTCCTAGCGACTATCCCAATGGGTTGTTTTACTCACCAAAGTTTTCCAATGGGCCCTTTTATGCATCGAAGGTGCCTAGCAACCATGCCAGTGAACTATTTTGACCAAAGGTCCTAGTGGCCGTGCCAACGGGTTATTTTACCCATCGAAATTGCCTAACGATCATGCCAATAGGTTGTTTCACCCACCGAAGGTGACCAACGGGCTGTTTTTCCTATTAAGGGTGCCTAGCAATCAGACCAAGGGGCTGTTTTGCCTACATAAGGTGCTCAATAGGCTGTTTTTCCCACTAAAGGTGCATAGAGACTGTGCCAATGAGTTGTTTTACCCACCAAAGGTATCCAACGGACTGTTTTGCCACCGAAGGTGCCTAACGACTGTGCCAACGGGCTGTTTTCTCCATTCAAGGTGCCCAATGGGCTGTTTTTACCACTGAAGGGGCCTAGCGGCCCTGCCAATGGGTTGTTTTACCCATCGATGGTGCCTAGCGACCACGCTAATAGGCTGTTTTACCCACCAAACATGTTCAAAGGGCTATTTTCCCACTGAAAGTGCCTAGTGACCATGTCAATAGGTTGTTTTGCCCACCGAAGTTGCCCAACGGGCTATTTTTCCCACCTAAGGTGCCTAGCCATTATGCTAACAGGTTGTTTGCCTACCAAAGGTGCTTAGTGAATGTGCCAAGGGGTTGTTTTGCCCACCAAAGGTGCCTAACTGGCTATTTTTCCCTCCAATTGTGCCTAATGACCATGCCAACAAGTTGTTTTACCCACTGATGGTGCCCAACAGGCTGTTTTCCCCACCGAAGGTGCTTATCGACCATACCAACTTGCTATTTTACCCATGGAAGGTGCGCAATAAGCTGTTTTGCCAATCGAAGGTGCGTAGCAACCATGCCAACGGTTTGTCTTTTCCATCAAATGTGCCTAGCGTCTGCGCCAACAAACAGTTTTGCCCATCGAATGTATGCCAACGGGCTGTTTTTCCTACCGAAGGTGCCTAGCGACCGTGCCAATGAGATATTTTACCCACCGAAGGTGCCCAACGAATTGTTTTTCCCATCGAAAGTATCTAGCCATCGTGCCAATGGGCTTTTTTACCCACTGAAGGTGCCTAACAACCATGCCAATGGGTTGTTTTGCCCACCGAGGGTGCCTAGCGAACATGCCAACAGGTTGTTTCGCCTACCAAAGATGCACAACTAGCTGTTTTTCCCACCAAAGGTGCCTATTGACCCTGTCAACGGGCTGTTTTACCTATCGATGGTGCCCAACGAACTGTTTACCCACCGAAGGAGTGCCAACGAGTTGTTTTGCCACTATGCCAACGGGCTGTTTTACCCAGCAAAGGTGCACTAACGCACTGTTTTTCATCAGAATGTGCTTAGCGACCGTGCTAATTGAGTGTTTTGCCCACCGAAGTTGTGCCAAGGGTTGTTTTTCCCATCGAAGGTGTCTAGCAACTGAGCTAACATGCTATTTTTCCCACCAAAGGTGCCTAGCCACCATACCAATGGGCTTTTTTACCCATCAAAGGTGCCTTGTGACCATGCCAACGGGTTGTTTTGCCCATCAAAGGCGCCTAGGGAATATACCAACAGGCTATTTTTCCCAGCTAAGGTACCTAACAGGCGATTTTTCCCACCAATGGTGCCTAACGACCATGCGAACGGGCTATTTTACCCACCGATAGTGTCCAACTAGCTTTTTTCCCGTCGAAAGTGCCTAGTCACTATGCCAATGGGCTGTTTTGCCCACTGACGGTTCTCCAGCTCGTAGTTTTTTCAATAAAGTGTGCTTAATCATCGTGCCAACGGACAGTTTTGCCCACTAAAGGTGTGGCAACGGGATATTTTTTCTACCAAAGGTGTCTAGCAACCGAGCCAAAGGGCTGTTTTGCCCACCAAAGGTGCCCAATGGGCCATTTTTCCCACCAAAGGTGCTTAGCCACCATGTCAATGGGCTTTTTTCCCTCCGAAGTTTCCTTGTGACCATGCCAATGGGTTATTTTGCCCACCGAGGGTGCCTAAGAAATGTCAATTGGCACTTTTGCCCACTGGGTGCCTAACAGGTAGTTTTTCCTACCAATCACAACTGACGACTATGCCAACGGGCTGTTTTACCCACCGATAGTGCCCAACATACTGTTTTACCACCGAAGGTGCCTAGTGACCATGTCAACGGGCTGTTTCGCCCACCGAAGGTGCCCATGGGACTGTTTTGCCCACCGAAGGTGCCTAGCGACAATACAAATGAGTTGTTTTACCCACTGAGGGTGCCTAGTGATTGTGGAAATGGGTTGTTTTGCACACCGAATGTGCCTAGCGACAATGCCAAGGGCTGTCTTACCCATTGAAGTTACCTAGCGATTATGTCAGCTGTCTATTTTGCCCATCCAAGGTGCCTAGCGACTGTGCCAATGTGCTGTTTTGCCCATCAAAGGTGCCTAACGACCATGCCAATGAGCTATTTTGCCCACCGAAATTGCCCAACTGGCTATTTTTCCCTCCAAATGTGCCTAGCAACCATGTCAATAGGTTGTTTTACCCACTGATGGTGCCCAACGGGCTATTTTTCCCACCAGAGGTGCCTATTGACCATGCCAACTTGCTATTTTACCACCAAAGGTGCCCAATGAGCTGTTTTCCCCACGAAAGATGTCTAGCGACCATGCCAATTGTTTCTCTTTTCCATCAAATGTGCCTAGCAACTGTGCCAACGGACTGTTTTGCCTACCGAAGGTGTGCCAATGGGCTATTTTTGCCACCGATGGTGCCTAGCGACCATGCCAATGGTTTCTCTTTTCCATTAAATGTGCCCAGCGACCGTGCCAACGGACTATTTTGCTTAGTGAAGGTGTGCTAACGGGCCATTTTTCCCATCGAAGGTGCCTAGCGACTGTGCCCAACTAACTGTTTGGCCCATCAAAGGTGCCCAACGGGCTATTTTTTCCATCAAAAGTATCTAGCCACCGTGTCATTAGGTTTTTTGGACCATTGAAGATGCCTAGCAACCATGCCAATGGGTTGTTTTACACACTGAGGGTGCCCAACGAACGTGCCAATAGCTTGTTTTGCCTTCTAAAGGTGCACAACTAGTTGTTTTTCACACCAAAGGTGCCTAACGACCGTGCCAACGGGCTATTTCACCTACCGATGGTGCCCAACAGACTATTTTACCACCGAAGGATGCCAAGAAGCTATTGTGCCACTACGTCAACAGGCTGTTTTGCCCACCGAAGGTGTGACAATGCATTGTTTTTCAACATATTGTGTTTAGCGACTGTGCCAACAGACTGTTTTGCCCACTCGAAGGTATGCCAATGGTTGTTTTCCCACTAAAAGCATCTAGCGATTATGCCAATGGGCTGTTTTCTCCATTGATGGTGCCTAGTCACCATGCAAATGGGCTTTTTGCCCACCAAAGTTGCCTCGTGACCTTGCCAATGGGTTGTTTTGCCCACTAAGGGTGCATAGGGAATTTACCAACAAGCTATTTTGCCCACCGAATGTAACATCCCCTCACCAATTGCCATGAATAGGAGTGTATAAATGAATAGTGACATATGCATGCATTCATATATG